>JAHIAM010001071.1:0-29860 GCA_021605205.1 Aegilops longissima | reverse complement strand
AGAAAAAGGCCCAAACAAGAAAATGAGGGAAAAAGAGAGAAGGGACAATGTTACTATCCTTTTACCACACTTGTGCTTGAAAGTAGCACCATGATCTTCACGATAGAGAGTCTCCTATGTTCTCACTTTCATATACTAGTGGTAATTTTACATTATAGAACTTGGCTTGTATGTTCCGGATGATGGGCTTCCTCAAAATGCCCTAGGTCTTCGTGGAGCAAGCTTGTGTTGGATGCACACCCACTTAGTTTCTTTTGTTGAGCTTTCATACACTTATAGCTCTAGTGCATCCGCTGCATGGAAACCCTACCACCACATTGGTATCTATTAATGGGCATCTCCATAGCCCGCTGATATGCCTAGTTGATGTGAGACTATCTTCTCCTTTTTTGTCTCTCCACAACCACCATTCTATTCCACATATAGTGCTATGTCCATGGCTCACGCCATGTATTATGTGAAGATTGAAAAAGTTTGAGAACATCAAAAGTATGAAACAATTGCTTGGCTTGTCATTGGGGTTGTGCATGATTAAATACTTTGTGTGATGAAGATAGAGCAGCTGCACTATATGATTTTGTAGGGATAACTTTCTTTGGCCATGTAATTTTGAGAAGACATGATTGCTTTGTTAGTATGCTTGAAGTATTATTATTTTATGTCAATTTTAAACTTTTATCTTGAATCTTTCGGATCTGAACATTCATGCCACAATAAAGAGAATTACTTAGGAAATTATGTTAGGTAGCATTCCACATAAAAAAATCTGTTTTTATCATTTGGGTTAATTATCATTTTGCCCTCAAGGTGTCCATGTGCTCGGGCTTTGCCTCGATGACATGTAACCAGCTCAGTTTTGCCCCTAGTCCATGCACAACTACTATGACGAGACCAAACGCCATATTTGAGTCCATTCCATCCGCCGGCGTTAGTGGTTATGGGTCCGAGCTTACACGGGACCGCATGGACGTGGTCCCGAGTCGACATGTAGGCACGCAGCAACTAAATCCCCAAATCGCTCAGAGGATTCTAGCTCACTCTGCCCATCCGCCGGCCGCTGTCCTCCTGCCGCCAACGCCCACCACCGCACCGCTGCCAGCACTTACCCCGCCACTCAATTGCACGGCCTACTCCACCGCTATCAGTCAGCTTATGCTCCACAAATACTCATGCGACGCCTCGCCACCTTCCTCGCGACGCTGACGGTGGGCGCTCGCCACGTGCTCGACTCAAGCGGCGATTTCCTTCCGTGGCCTGCAGAGCGCCAAAGGTGGGGGGGTCTGGAGCTGTTTGAACTAGGAGGAAGAACCCTAGGGTGAAATGGCAGCAACGGCGACCTTCGAGTATTTTAACGAGGCAAAGGCCGGGCCGAGATCCGCCAAGGCCCATTTAATCGGGTTCCCGAGGGAAAGTCTCGGCCCTATTTAGATTTATCTTAGTTGTGCACTTGAACACTGATTCGAGTAGGTTTGCCCAATTAGTGTGCTGATTACGCCTTTGTTTTTCGCCGCTTAGGATGGAGTTGCGGTTTTCTTTCTTGGTGCACATTAGAAGGGACTGTACATGTTCGATGCAAAGGATAAGAAGAAATACCAAGGATGTTTCGATTATCGGTTGCCAATGGCTAGTAATTGGAGTTTCAAACAATTTGGGGTGGTAATTTGTAGCCAATATCCTTGGGGTTTGCTTGATGAAGTGGTATACAAATACTATGATGGGGAAAAGAAATGGGTGATGCTTAGTAATGATGAAGAGCTAGCTACCATGTTTGTTAGGCATAAAGAGAAAGATAATTTTCATGTGAGGCTGCAAGTTGATGTGCTTGAGCAGGCATTTGGACCTAGGATGACGGGTGCACATCTCGCAGAGAACCAAGTCGTCAGAATGGCATCTCTAACTGTAACAGTTCAGCTTGGTGCACAACGACGTGGTGGCTCGACAAGTGTGGGCAACAACAAGAGGGTCCCCTTGAAGTGGAGCCCGATGACTACAATTCTAGGGTTGATGAAGAGAAGCTATATTATGATGTTATTCAGAATTTACGACGGGCACCTCGGGCTGAAAACCAAGATGAGGCTCACAATGCAGTCCGTGTGGATGATGACGCAAGGGTGAGGACAAAGACCTTGCACCGTTGAATGGGACCCTTTGAACCCTCATATGGAAGAAGGTATAGTTTTTGTATCCATGAATGAATGTAAAATGCACTTGTGACATACTGCATCAAGGTAGAACGTACTTTCAAAGTTAACAAGAGCGATCAAGTACGTTATAGAGTGCACTGTCGGATTGAGGGTTGTCCATGGAGGCTGCTCGCATCTAAAATGCGAAATAGCACTAATGTTCAGGTCAAAGTGAAACCTTATAAGCACACATGCCAGGAATCAACCCTTAGGAAGGATACAATCAAGAGAGCCAAGTCAAGATGGTCGGCAAAAGAAGTAAAGAAGTGGGTGAAAGAAACCAACAAGTGGGTCCAAAGGAATTGCGTAAGAACATCAAAGATAAGTTCAAGATAGATTTACCATACATGAGGTTGTTTAATGGTAAGCAACATGCTATGGATTCTATTTATGGTAACTGGCAGGAAAGTTTTCAATTGTTGTATTCATTCAAAGGTGAAGTGGAGAGGACTAGCCTGTAGTATTGTAGATATTGATCACCACACCGTGGAGTACACATTCGTGGGAGTGACAAAGACCAAGGTATGCTTTAGGAGGGTTTTTGTTCTGCTGAGGCTTATCGCCGGGTTTTTTGTGCTGCAGGCCTTATTGGCTATTGATGCTACTTTTCTCACTGTGGAGGTTTAAAGGACAGTTAGTAGCAGCTTGTGCAGTTGATGCACACAATTTTGTATTTCCAGCTTGCCTATGGTGTCGTCGGAGACAGAGTTTGAGGAGAGCTGGGCTTGGTTTTGCATAATCTGCTTCAAGCTATTGCACATCCCAATGGGTTGGTCATTCATACAGATGCTCGCAAAGGTTTAGAAGTGGCCGGGACAATGTGTTCCCGGAGTAGAGCATAGGGAATGCATAGGCCATCATGCTGCAAATTTCATGAAGAAATTCAAAGGAAAGGTGTATACCGACAATTTATGGCAAAGATCTTTGACTTGTAGTGTGAAGAAGCACAACTACCACTTGAGGCAGTTATACATGAATCCCAAAGTGAAAGAATACTTGGAAACACACCACTCCAAGTTATGGGCCAGAAGCCAATTCAGTGAACTAAGCAAAGTTGACTATGTGCACAATAATCTAGTAGACTCTTTCAACTCAACGATCCGTAAACTAAAGGGTCATTATGTGGTGGATTTGCTTGACAGATAAGGATAGAATACATGCAGAAATTTCATTATCGCAGGAATAGCCGAGGCAAAATTCATGAGCTACATTATCATCCCCGCCGTGATGAATGAACTCAAGGTAAAACAACAGTGCTTGAAATGAACATGACTCTTTGCTTGGGTACCACAGCAGAGATATCATATTTGGATAAAGATAAGAGGGAATGGAGATATCGAGTGGATTTAGAAGCTAGAACTTGCACTTCTAGGCAATGGCAGATAATCGGGTTATGGCGCATTCATGCCTTGTTTTCATCACTTCTCCTGTGTCCAGCAGGAACATACAACAAGATGTGCATGATTACTACTTTGTTGCAAGGTTCAAAGCCACATATGCTTATGCCTTGCTCCGCTATGGAGGGAAAACAACAATGTGACATGGTGGACCCTGGATTCAAGCTTTGCACTCCAATTCTGAAGAGAGCAGCAGGTAGACCAAGGAAGAGTCAAATCAGACCTCGCAACGAAGGAGCTGGACTTGGAGCAAGGAAGCGAAGTGCACAAGGTGTGGTGGGTCCGTCATTTCGTAAGTATTGTGATAACACAAGAGATCCAGCGGCTCGGAGAGAGTTTCATGAAAATGTTGGTCAGCGCCAGCTGTTTCAACAGATGATGAAAATGATGGTCAACAGCCAGTTTCATCAGATGAGGATTTTGACGAGGTTCCAAATGATGATGGTCAACACTCGCATGATTTTGACGATGATCCAAAATATCCTCCAAATAATGATTCAAGTGAGGCTCCAAATGGTGATCCAAGTGAGGCTCCAAATAGTGATCATGGTGATCCAAGTGAGGCTCCAAATGGTGATCATGGTGATGCAAGTGAGGCTCCAAATGATGATCCAAGTGAGGCTCCAAATGGTGACCAACCTTCTGTTGTTGTGAGTTCTGCTAGGTATGTAAATCTTGCAAGGGTCAAATACTCATCAGACATTTATCACTTGACATGATCTCATTACCCTTTATGTTTTGCACACTCTGTGATAGGTTTGAAGAAGATGCAAGGTACCGGCAACCAAGAGGAGAAGATAAGAAGCAATGAGCACAAGGTGCACGAGGAGCAAAGTGATGGCAAGAAGCTCAAGGAATGCATGTAAGCCCCAACGCTTATATATGAATAATTATGAAACATTATGAATAATGTTGTATTTCGGTTGGATGATGTTGGACCTATGTTAGAACTATGTTTGACATGATGTTTAAATCTGTTAGTTGATGTTTGAATGAGCACATGGTTTTTCCTTTTTTTGATTTTTTTGAATTTTGTTTTGCTCATTTGAGTTCTGGTCAAACCTAACTTTGACCAAGATTTAAACAAGTCTAAAACATCAAAATGAAAAACTAAGCATGGATCCTTCTTAGTCAATCCAAAATGAAGTTGTGGTGAGGTTTTTGAAATTTTCATGAAAAATGTGCTAAAAAGAGGGGTCCTGAAAGTGCGTTATATCGACTAGAGGGGGGTGAATAGGCGATTTTTAGAAAATTTTACAAATTCTTCACTGAGGAATTTGCTGGTGAGGAAATTCCTTAGCGAAGAAATACATGCAGCAGAATAAGTACTCAGAAGTAAGCATAGCAGATTACATGCATAGTCATCATGATGAAATGAAGACAATCACAGAGTATGTAAAGCGAATCACAGGATAACTCAAGATGAAGACAAACAGATCAAGAAATTGAACTGAGGAAATTGAGAAAGTCTTCACCAAAGTCTTCAAACACAGATATGACAAACACTCAACACAAGAATGAGGAAATGAAAGGGTTGAGGAAATAGAACCAGTTAGGTTGGTGAAGACAATGATTTGTAGACTCAGTTCCAACCGCTGCCTCAATTGTACGTCCGGTTGAGCGGCCGAGTATTTAAACTCGAGGACACGCAGTCCCGGACACCCAACACCGAGCACGCAGCTCAGACACCAAGTCCTCACCGATTCTCCTTGAACTAAGGCCACGCAGACCTCGGCCCAATCACTGTGGTAAGTCTTCAGCGATTTCCAAACCTTCACATACTTGGTCACCGGCGATCCACAATTCCTCTTGATGTTTAGACCGTGACGCCTAACCGTCTGAAGAAGCATGCCTTCAAAGGTAAAAGCGCCGGATCCACGCTGGATCAATTTCTTCGATGCTCAATCACTTTGGGTTTGTTGGGGTTTGGTTTTTGGGTTTTTCCTCACTTTGGGTTTTTCCTCACTTGATGATTTTCGCCAAAGTCCTCGTAGAGGATGGGTTGCTCTCAAATGACAAGTGTCAAGTTCTTCGAGCAGCCAACCAACTAGTGGTTGTAGGGGGCGTGCTATTTATAGCCTAGGGAGCATCCCGACATGATAAGACATAAATGCCCTTCAATGATATGACCGTTAGGTGGATAAGATATTTTGGACAGTCATGCCAAGAAGATAAAGAACGGTCGGAATTTTGAATATCAAATTCTCGTGGCTATCATGTTCTCATCAGTAGGCAATTCAGATCATGCGAATTTTAACTCCTCGTCAGAATAATTCTCAAAGGACTGTAAGAGCTTCGCTCACATCAAGAAATTGACTGAACTGTATGAGATTTCCAAAAGCTTCACTCAAGGGATTGGTAGGTGTAGGATTTTGAGTTGAGCATCAAATGGAAATTTTTCCTTAGTATTTCTCAATTTCTTTAACAAAGACGGTGTTTTATGACTCAAGAAAGAGAAAATGAAACTACGAAAACAAAAGTCTTCACGCTCATATTCCTCAAGCCGTAATACCAAGTCTTCGTAATCACACCAATTTCTTCACTTTCAAAGTCTTCGTAAAGTCTTCGTAATATCAAATTCTTCATTGAAGAAATTCATTTTAGGGTCGATTTTCTCAGAATATCAAACTCCTCATAGACTTATAGACCTGTGTACACTTACAACGATTAGTTATTTAACCTATAAGTCTTCAATACACCAAAATCACTAAGGGCACTAGATGCACTTACAATCTCCCCTTTTGGTGATTGATGACAATACAAAGTTAAGTTTTCAACGGGATAAATATATGAAGTGTAAACACTGATAATGAGATTTTGATTGCAAGATATAGAAGAACTCCCCAAGATGTGCATAGTGAGGAAATTGCTTTTGAGGCAATGCACATTTGAAGAATTGAATCATGGAGATCTCCCTATATCTTGTAATTCATACACGATTTGACATATAATATGAGGAATTTGAAATGCATGATGAAATATGGTGCTTGATGATATGCGAGCATGCCAATTAATGCATAATGAGTATCGTGAGCCCAATGCGTATGAGGAATTTGAAACTTTTCATAAGTATCGATCCCAAATCGATTTGAAGATTTTCACCGAGCTCATGAGGATCGAGCATAACAAGGATCAACGATATCAACACTATCGTAATCGAGCATAGAGCAAAAGCATAATGCATCAAAAGTATCAAAGAACTATCGGTTTAAGATTACAACTCGATCCAATAAAAGGTTTCGTAAGAACGAGAGTTGTAACTTAATAAAATATAGTATATAGACAAAACGAGACCCGCTTGAAGACTAACTCAAATTCTCCCTTTGTCATCGAATGACCAAAAGGATCAAACCGAGGACTAACGCCTTGAGGAAATTCAAGTTGAAGACGGAGCGCCAAAGATTGTCGGGTTGTTCGCTGAAGTAGGACCAGCAGCAGTGTCTTCCAAATCTTCATTTTCATCAGTTGTCGCGAGATGAAGAATAGGAGCTGGCCACCAAGGAAGGAACTTTGACTTTCTTGAATTTCTTCGAGGAGGTGCGTACTCAGTCAAATTCTTCCTTGAGTCCCATTGATTTCAGTTCTTCTTCATTGTATACATGTGAAAGAACAGCCCAAAGCGCTTGAAGGTTTCATGAAGATAGTAGTGGTTTTTCTTCACTGCATTGTGAGTTGAGGTCATGTTGTAAAGAATAGTACCAAACCGACGCTTGACCCACTTGTGATTGCGATCAACCTTCCGATGAAGACCGAGGAGTAATTCACGATCACCATCACCCCGGTGCGAGCTTGAGGACTATGCTTAATCGAGGTATTTGTCGCCGAGTCATGTGTGGCAGAGTCATCATTGGTGGAGTAAGATGTCGCTGCTAAACTGTCCATCCAATGGACTTAATGCCTTCATCTATCACAGCAGCAACCTTTCCTTTTCATCACCGAGGCAATTGGCCGCTTGAGGACTTCAATCAAGGTGTAGCTGCAGTGGTTCAAAGTGTCGCCTTGTAATTCAGTGAAGATCTTGACCGATGAATCTCATGATCCAAGGTATAAGGCTTCAGCTCAAAAGGTGACATGGCAATGTTAGCCGAGTCCTCATGAAGAAATCATGGAAATTGACGGAACGCCATGGATGATGTTGAAAAGCATATTCTTCATGATGCCAACGACTTCTTCATCATTCGAGTCGGGCCCTTGATAGGACTCATAGTCTTCGCTGAATTCGATAGACTGCTCGAGGCACATATAACAATTCCTTGACGAGGAATTTGGTCCGGAGCTTGCCTTGGCTTCAAAGGCTTCATCAAGACTTGCATATAGTGATTTGAAAGTTCTTTTCTTCATAGATGCGACGAGCTCCATCAATCGGAGGATCGAGTGGAAGGGCACGAAGCAATTCACTTGTCGGTGCCTTGTAGTGGTGTTTTCGGTCATCCAATCCAAGACCCATGAAGTCACATCTTCAAAGCCTCCGTGATGTGAAGGTGGCATAGAACTCAAGAATTAGCTCTTCATTCCAATCACAAATATCAAGGCAAAAGTTTAGAAGACCTGCATCGTGAAGAACACTTAGGACGGCTCAAAGCCTGGCAGCGACTCCATATCCACATGAGGAATATGAGCATGATCAAGATTTTGTCCTTGTTGAAAAGCACCGAGGAATAGAAGTTTGCTTGACCGGCAGTCCGTAAGCGCCTCTTCCTAATCCGAGCAGTAATCATAGGGATTATATTCAGTGAAGAACACATGCTCAAAGAAAGAAACTTAGCCTTGAACTTTGTTTGTTGAGAACGGATTCTTCTGCTTTGGCAGAGGTGTGTCAGCCATTGCATCACCACCTCCGAACCGTAAGTTCGTGTTCTTCACTTGAGGAATTTCTTGGTCCTCAACTTGTGCACCGAGGATTTTCAGCAAGCAGCAGCAGTTTCCATCAAGACTAGTGGCTGGAATTTCTTCATGCACTGTGACTCGTGGGTTGATTTTCTTCGAGTCGATCCGGACAACAGGCAGGGGAGTGAGGAACTTGTTGAAGGGTGAAGAGCGGAGTATGGGGATGTTGATTTTCCCAAAATCATCATTGATTACCGGAGTGGTGCATCCAATATCCACATCTTCATTTTCAATTTCTCAAGACCATCTTGAGGAATTTCATGATCCGATGAGGGAATGACTGGGGTTGAAGGGACAGCTTCCACTTCAATTTCTTCATCAATTTTCTCTCGATGAAGGTGAGATTGATGTTCTTCATCGATCCGTTGGAATTTCATATTCTTCTCCAAAAGGAACTACTTCCTTTGATGGTATGGAGGAAATTGAATAGCATCAATCGGTTCTCAATCGAGCTGGTCATTGGCTTCATTTTCTTCGCAGTCAAGAATCTGACGAATCGATGCTTTTCTTCTTCACAAGAGCTCGCTCAAGAGCTTTTGGTTTTCTTCACATCCGAAGCAGATGGAAGAATTGGAGGAGTTGGTGCCGAGCAGCCGAGGAATTTGGGGTAGTTTCTTCAGAGCAACCGGCGCGCCTCTGTCTTGTGTAGCTTCAGCACCACTAGTGGGTGCCCCGACAATTTCTTCAAGGCTGGAATTTCTTCATCAGCCCGATTCAGCATTTTCTTCAAAGAAGTCGAGCTTCAGCGCTGTCGGTATTTTTTCATTTGGCTGAGCAGAGGCTTCACCGAGGATTTTCATGTTGCTCAAAAAGAACACTTGTGAGATTCTTCGCCGATTGATTTAATCTGGTCTTGACAACTTGCCAATCAGCATAGTACGTGTCAAAGTTCTTGCCGAGGTTCTGAATTTCAGTTTGACTTGAAGAAGTTCCTCAGTGTCATCTTGACAACATTTTTCTTCGTAAACCTCCTTCTTGTATTGAGCCTTCTTGATTTCCTTTGCCTTCTCGAACTTCCATTTTTCTTCAGCAATGAAGTGAGTCAATATATGACTTTGACCAGTGTCAAAGGAAGATCAGCAGAGGGGTATTGGGATCAAGCAGCGAGGTCGATGAAATCGAGGACTTTCTTCGGTCCAAAAGCAAAGGGCACAGCTGTTCCTTTGGCTCTTGCGGCTCTAGCTTGACGGTCTCTCGATGATTTCTTCAAGTTCTTCATCGATGCCTCATCATCGATGGCACGTGGACGACAAGTCGTTTCTTCCTTGGCTAGGCCGAGGACCACGCCCACTGTTGCTTTTGTCTTCAGCAGCTCAGGCCGCCGATGAAGAATTGAAAGCAATGAGGAATTTGCAGAGGTGCTCGAGGCAATTGAAAACCAGCAGTTCTTTGACAAGTAGCCAGTGCACTGAACCAAGGTTTGGACGGAGCAGCCGAGGACTTTGTTGGAACAAAGAGGCAGGAGGAATTTGTCCGAGGAATTTGCCTTGAGGGAGTCTGCCGAGAACTTGGCCGTGAGGGCATAGATGAAGAAGCACTTGGCTTATTTGCAGACTTCTTTTGCATCGATTTCTCGGTTTGACCGAGACCTCAATGGCAAGCAAAAGAGCAGAATCCTCATTGAATTTCTTCACCGCTTCTTTGCTTGCTTAGCCAACTTAGCTTGGCGCTTAGCCCATTCATCAGAAAGTCCTCACCGCTGCTTGACGCTAGTGGATCAGCTATTTGGCCTGGTGCCAAAGGAGCTCTTGGACATGGAGGATTTAACGCTAATTTCTTCATGTACTTAGGTGTAACATAGCGTATTCCTTCCATTCCCGTGCCCATCTCCGCTCAATTTTCTCAGATATGCACCTTTGCTGATTTTTGCTTTCCTCATCCGTGTGCAATAGTCAGATATATTTCTCGTGGATTTCAATGCTGTCATGACCTCGTGTTTCTTTCTCCCTTCATGCTTCTACCATCTCGCCATTTTCTTCGTGAGGAAATTGAACAATTGAGTTCTCTCAAGAAGTGTGCAGTTTTTCTTCGAGGAACGCTGCAAATGAGTTAAGTTGATGAGAACCTAGGATTCAGCAGTACATTTTGTACCTGTGAATGAGTATAGGTGCGAGGAATTTGAAGAGGTCATATGCTTCTCGTGAGGGTTTTTCAAAAAGAACAAGTTAGAGGATTTTGACCAGATGAGTTTTGAAGAATTTCAATAAGCGCTTTTATCTTAGGTTCCAGAGTTGTATAGATCAAGATCCACACAATTGAGGAATCTTGAAGAAAATCATAGCTTAGTGAAATGATTCAAGAGGTTTGAGGTGTTCATATGTGTGAGGAATTTGAAATAAACACCTTGAAGAATTTGAAGAAAATTTGAGAATCAAAGCGAGTAAATAAAAGTAACTTTAATTTACTCAAGTGAAGAACACGATTTAACTGAGATGAACAGTTTAGAAGTTCGTCTGCTCAGATCTTCTCCGCCTAACTTGGCAGAGGAAATCAGCTACGGCGACGGCGGAGTGAAGAAATTCCACTGTTGGCGCGAGTACGCGGCGAAGAGGTCAAGGCAAGGAAGCTTTTCCTCACCGCGACGATGGAGAAGCGGCGGCGCTTAGGGTTTCGAGGAGCTCGAGCGGAGAGAGATCGAAAGGAGTAAAAGAGTGAGGAAGGGAGAGAGGGGTATTTATAGCCACGGTGAAAAACGGCTCGTCCAAGATTTAGGACTTAACGTGCCTCGACCGCTTCTTCTCACGACATGTGTCACCCACGATCAGGTAGTGGAGATCGTAAAGCATCGTGGGTGGATATAATAATGCATCGTGGGATGCGGAACGGTTTGAGCGGTAAAATCAAGTTTGATAAGATTCGCTTAAAAGTTTCTGCTCGCAATTTCTTCAACTGTCAAGGACTCAAAGAAGAAATTGAACGAGTTTCAAAGTAGAACGCATATGAAGAATTTGTGAATGGATTGGGTTGAGTATAGCATAGAGGGGAAGGGTCCCATCACATTCACTTAGCGTAAAAAGCGACTTGAAGAAATAGCCATAAGTGAATGCTGTAGAGGACATAAATCCATATATATATATAGCCAATGAAGAAAGACGACGGAAACAAAGGAAGAATTTGCAAAGTTGAAGAATTTGAAAATCAAGAATTTGAAAACTCAAGAATTTCAAAACTGAGGAAAACTCAAATTGAAGATTTTCAACTTTGGTGGTGGCGATCCCATCAGATAAGAATGATGATTTCAGACACCGCGCATAATTGTCGAGGGTTCTCGAGAATCAAATTCTTCATTAATTTCTTCACACTTAGAGTGTTATTCTTCATTGATTGAAGAAAACGCTTTTCATGTGTTGCACATCTAAGTCATCAATTTTGCATAAGTGTTAGGATGTGTGCCTTTTCAGAGAACATTCAAGATTCTAAGATATTTAGCTCACACCGCAACTTGCTAAATCTCTTCTCATCCAAGGGCTTAGTGAAGATATCGGCTAGCTGTTCTTCGCCTTCACGTGCTCGATGGAGATGTCGCCTTCAACACATGATCACGAAGAAAATGATGACGAATTTGAATGTGCTTTGTCTTCGAAAGTGCTGAATCGGTTGTGAGCAATCTTGATGGCACTCTCATTGTCACAGAGAGAGGCACATTCTTCACGTTGATGCCGTAGTCCTTGAGGGTTTGCTTCATCCATAGTAATTGAGCACAACACGAGCCAGCAGCAATGTATTCAGCTTCAGCGACAAAGGATACGCAGTTCGCTTTCTTCGAGGACCAATGCACCAAAGATCGTCCGAGGAAATGACAAGTACCAGATGTTGACTTGCATCCACACGATCACCAAAGATAGTCGAGTCGTAATATCCAATGAGATCAAAAGTAGAGCCCTTGGGGTACCATAATCCTAGTGTTGGTGTGTGAGCTAGATATCAAGAATATGCTTCACAACCTTATGGTGTGATTCCTTCGTGTAGCTTGAAATCGGGCACACATGCAAACACTAAGCATTATATCTGGCCTAGATGCACATAAGTACAATAAAGAACCAATCATGGAGCGTATACCTTGTGATCAAGTCAATACCATTTTCATCAAGGCATAGATGGCCATTTGTGGGCATAGGAATTTTGACACCTTTACAATCTTGCATGCCTAATTTCTTCAGACATCTTTGAGGTATTTCTCCGAGATATGAATATGCCATTGTGTTGTTGATTTAATTTGAAGACCTAAGAAGAATTTCAACTCTCCCATCATAGACATTTGATATTCTTCACTCATCATATAGGCAAATTCATCACTATAACGCTGGTCAAGACAGCCAAAGATAATATCATCAACATATATTTGGCACACAAACAGTTCACCATCATAAGATTTAGTAAAGAGAGTAGGGTCGAGTGAACTGGTGTGAAGCCATTCTTCCCAAGAATTCCTTCAATGTATCATACCACGCCCGAGGGGCTTGCTTGAGGCCATAGAGGGCCTTATTTAGTCTCAAGACTTTGTCGATTCTTGGATCTTCAAACCCGGGGTTGAGCAACATATACTTCTTCCTCAAGCTTACCATTGAGGAATGCACTTTTCACATCCATTTGATATAAAGTGATATTGTGATGGTTAGCATAGGCGTAGTAATATGCTAATAGACTCAAGTCTAGCAACAGTAAAAGTTTCATCGAAATCAATTCCTTCAACTCGCGGTAGCCTTGAGCTACTAGTCGTGCTTTATTCCTCACCACAAGACCATTTTCATCTTGCTTGTTGCGTAGATCCACTTTGTGCCAATGATATTATGCTTGCGAGGATCTCGACGCTTGACCAGCCTCCTGACGTTGTTGAGCTCGAATCGATGTAATTCTTCTTGCATGGCCTGAATCCACTCCTGCCCGTAAATGCTTCATCTACCTTAGTGGGCTCTGATAGAGACAAAAGCATAGTGCCCACAAAAGTTAGATAAATGTGAAGCTTTTGAGCGAGTGAGAGGACTCCGCGCTCAATGTCATCGATGATCTTGTCAACTTGCACTTCTTTTGCAACGCGATGATGAGCTGGTTGTCTTCGAGGAATTTGATCATTTTCTCAAGACCATTTTCTTCAAAGATTATCTTCAGTGCATCACCGACGCTCTTCACAGACAGAATGAATTCTTCAGCAGCTTTTTCAAGAGGAATGACATCCTCGCTGCCTTGAACCTAATGGAATCCTCAGTGCTGGTTCGCCTAACATGTAAGGTAGGTGCTCTCTTTACAGCCATTAGTTTCATCGAATCAAGACATCTACAAAGGTCAACAATCTTGTGAAGTGCGATGTTGAAGACTCAGAGGTGTGCGAGTCCTTTCCAGAACCAAGCATAAACCTCATGTGCTTTCGTGCAAATTTAGAGTGGTGGTGAGGATCTCTAATCCAGCATTTAGCAATCAAGACTTTGAAATAACTTACATTGGGTTTCTTGTCCGTGAGGAGTTCATAGGCAGTTTTCTTGAAGAATTTGTGAAGATATACTGTTGATGATGTGGCACGCAGGTCAATTGCTTCAATCCAGTAAACGACTAGGCGCTTTGTATTCATCAAGCATAGTGCAGCCATCTCCACAAGAGTTCTGTTATTGCGCCCACGACGCCATTTTGCCGAGGAGTATAGGGAGCAGATAACTCATGAGTAATACCAAGTTCATCAAGATAATCCTCAAGTCCGAATTCTTGAACTCAGCCCCATTGTCACTTCGATGTGCTTGATCTTCACACCAAAGTTGGTTGAAGCCCTCGAGGAAAATCGCTTGAAGATTTCCCCGCACTTGATTTTTGTAAGTAACAATGTGTACCCATGTGTAACGAGAGTAATCATCAACAATAACAAAGCCATAAAGAGATGCATCATTAGTGACAATTGAGTAATGATTGGGACCAAAGAGGTCCATGTGAAGCAATTCAAAGGGACGAGTAGTGGTCATGATAGTCTTCACCGGATGCTTGGCCTTGGTCATTTTTCCAGCTTCACAGTTCGTGATAAGTGATCCTTGAGGAATTTGACATTCTCAATGCCAATGACATGCTTCTTCTTCGCAAGCGCAGTAAATTCCTCATGCCTGCGTGACTAAGTCGCCGATGCCATAGCCAGCCTTCTCAAGCTTTTGCAAGTAGACACACGGCTGGTTGTGGTCCCAGAGAGAGTCAACAATATACAAGTCTCTCTCCTAAAGCCTTCAAGACTTTGGAATTGTCACTTCCATAATCACAACACAACGATATTTTCCAAAGATAACAACCATATCAAGATCACAAAGCATTGAGATCGATATGAGGTTATATCCTAAAGACTCAACAAGCATGACTTTGTCCATGTGCATGTCCTTAGAGATAGCAACCTTACCAAGTCCCAATACTGACTTTTTGCCTTTGTCAAGAAAGATGATATGCTTCAAATGTGAAGGTGATAAGGAGCATCCATCAATAGATTCTTGTCACCAATCATGTGATTTGTACATCCACTATCGAGAACCCACTCTGGTTTTGGGTTGATCATCCCGTAGATGAATTAGTATAACTTACGATCTCATATACTTCATCAAGGAAGAATATGATATCAAGTTCATCGATGAATTTCATCACCAAGATTCGTGTAAGCATTATGAGGACGTGAAATGAAGGTTCATTTCATCATGATTAGCCCAAGGCCCTTTCAGCATTTTGTCGCCCCTCAAGAAATTCTTCAGACGCTAAGACACGCCCGAGACCTGACCTCAGAAGAGATTAGTTCTTTTCTTCACCACCCACATCTCAAGGGGTGGCAAAGAGTTCATCAATCATGAAAGCACCATATGAGAATGGTGGCATAGAGGCCAAACCATTTCGCTTCACATAAGAGGGGTTAGGGTATGCATATGAATAAGCAGAGAAATTCTTCGAGGACTTATGAACATATTGGTTTGAAGAATAATGCACATATTCATAGCCCTTAGCTCTACCCTCAAAACAGGTTATTAGCACGATGATAATCATATGAGGACTTTGATCCTTTTGAGGAATTTGATCCACGGAGGAATTTGGTCCATATGAGGACTTGGATCCATATGAAGAATTTGGTCCATATGAAGAATTTGATCCGGGTTCCTTTTCTTCACAGTGTGGTGTCATGAGGACATTCACCAAGACTTTCAAGGTACCGCTTGGGAACCCAGATTTTCTTCATAGGGGACCGCCTCGCAGCTTAGTGCCAACATATCTAGCAAACACTTCACCATTCTGATTTTTGAACAGTTTATAGTTTGAGTCAAATGACTCATCATCGTAATGAGGAAATTCACATGTAAAACCAGATAAGGTAGATGGATCAATCGAGGTCCCTTTGCAAAGAACTCCATGAGGTTTTGGGATACCGCTCAAAGCCCAAAGACGCTCCATCAGCATTGAGTTCCTCTCAAAGGCAATACCTCTTTCCTAGGGTTTCGTTGAGGATCTGCTTAAGCACATCACAAAGAGTCTGATGTCTTTGAGGCTTTTGTACATGCCTGCATGTACAATTCCTTCATTCTGCATCACAAGGATACTAGCAATGTCCTCGATGAGGAATTAGTGATAGTAGAGGCAGGTGAAGAATTTGTAATGATGAAGCATTTGAACATTCAGTGAAGAATTAGCAGATTCACGCTCAATGCACTTTAAGCATGGAGGAACAAATTCTTCTTGAGAGCGCTGATTTGTTGAGCAAGTAATGAATCGCGCCCTTCTTCAAGATCTTCATAACTCGCCTTAGCTTCTCAAGATCTTGCTTTCTTTGAAGAAATTCATAAGAAAGTTTTCATGATCGATAAGAGAGTGTTATGATGACCTTGAAGGTTGTCAAGCCTAGACCGAACTCTTCAAGATTTTCAATGTGGCTTGAGTGCGATCCATTTCTTCACCTAACATATCATCACTCTTATCTAGCATGTTTTGAACCTTTCAAAAGCCCTTTGTTGTTTTATAGCAATCTTAGCAAGTTTAGAGTAGCTGGCTTGAGATCCTCATTAGATTCATTTTCACTAGATTCAGAGGAGGTGAAAT
Organism: Aegilops longissima; assembly: GCA_021605205.1. Lineage (NCBI taxonomy): Eukaryota > Viridiplantae > Streptophyta > Magnoliopsida > Poales > Poaceae > Aegilops > Aegilops longissima. The sequence goes on along the minus strand of JAHIAM010001071.1, from coordinate 13,353 downwards.
TGAGTACCTTGGCACCTTTTGCCATGAAGCAATAGGTGGGAGCGAGTCATCATTTTCTCATCAGTTTGTTGGCAGAGTCATTTTCTTCAAAGGTTGAAGATGGATTCGCGACGAAGCAGAGCAAGAGCCGACTAGCCACACCAGATTCGGATTCTTCGACTCCTCCTCTTCCTCATTTTCCTCAGATTCAGCTTCGAGTCCATTTCTTGCCAATGAATGCCCGAGCCTTTTTGAGCTGCTCTTCTTGTGAGAAGAAGGTTTTGAGGATTTTGATGATGAAGATTTTGATGATTTCTTCTTCTTCTTCACGCCATCGTAACTCGTAATCCTTGTGTTTCTTCTTCTTCAATTCCTTTTCCCATCGAGGACAATCTTGGATATAGTGACCAGGTTTCTTGCATTTGTGGCAAAGTCTTCGCTTATAGTCACTAGATGAGGAATCACCGCTTGAGGATTTTCCAAAACGACCACGCCTTGTGAATTTCTGAATTTCTTCACGAAGCAAAGCTAGCTCCTCGCCAAATTCTTCGTGGATCTCCAAGGCTACTACCAGATTCTTCACTCTTAGATTCAGATTCAGCCTTGGCCTTCGTGGCACGGTTCTTCCATAGCCGTAACCATAGAGATCTCTTTCAGAAGTCGAACTCGTGAGTATTTAGCCTTCGAGGATATCAGCAGGATCAAGAGACTTGTAGTCAGCTCGTTCTTGTATCATCAAATGAGTGTCAAATGAGGAATCAAGCTTATCTTAGTAATTTCTTCACCACCTCATGGTCGGTGATGTCAAGGCACCCAAAGGCTTGAAGCTCATTTGAGATGTCAAGGAGGCGATCAAGGTTTGTTGAACATTTTCGCTGTCGAGTCTTTTGAAGCGGTTGAAGAGATTCCAAGAACATCAACTCGAGAGTCACGCCGAGTTGAAACACCTTCATTTACTTTGGACAGCCTGTCCCGATGAGTTTGGCAGATTCCAAAGCACTCACTCTTCCATATTGACCTTTGCTCGATGGCCACATATGATATTCTTCGCTTGAGAATCGAGTTGCTTGAATCTCTTCACATCAAGATCATTCGTAGAGGGTGTGACCGAGGAAACACCTTTTGTCACAACATACCGTAGATCGCTGTCAATTGCTTCAAGATGCATTCGCATTTTGTTCTTCCAAGAGGGTAGTCCGTCCCATCAAGGTAGGACACCTTGCTGAGACCTTGATCATACCTCGCGGCCGATATAACTAAAACCTGTGGTTAAACTAAATCACACGTAACAAGGGAGTACCTTGCTCGATACCAATTGAAAGTGCTATATCGACTAGAGGGGGGTGAATAGGCGATTTTAGAATTTTACAAATTCTTCATCGAGGAATTTGTCGGTGAGGAAATTCCTTAGCTAAGAAATACATGCAGCGGAATAAGTACTCGAAGTAAGCATAGCAGATTACATGCATAGTCATCATGATGAAATGAAGACAATCACAGAGTACGTAAAGCGTAATCACAGGATAACTCAAGATGAAGACAAACAGATCAAGAAATTGAACTGAGGAAATTGAGAAAGTCTTCACCAAAGTCTTCAAACACAGATATGACAAACACTCAACACAAGAATGAGGAAATGAAAGGGTTGAGGAAATAGAACCAGTTAGGTTGGTGAAGACAATGATTTGGTAGACCAGCCCAACCGCTGCCCTCAGCTTGTACGTCTGGGTTGAGCGGCCGAGTATTTAAACTCGAGGACACGCAGTCCCGACACCCAACATCGAAAGCACGCAGCTCAGACACCAAGTCCTCACCGATTCTCCTTGAACTAAGGCCACGCAGACTCGCCCAATCACTCGTGGTAAGTCTTCAGCGATTTCCAAACCTTCACATACTTGGTCACTGCGATCCACAATTCCTCTTGATGTTTCTAGACCGTGACGCCTAACCGTCTGGAAGAAGCACAGTCTTCAAAGGTAAAAGCGCCGGATCCACGCGATCAATTTCTTCAAGATGCTCAATCACTTTGGGTTTGTTGGGGTTTGGTTTTTGGGTTTTCTCACTTTGGTTTTTCTCACTTGATGATTTTCGCCAAAGTCCTCAGAGGATGGGTTGCTCTCAAATGACAAGTGTCAAGTTCTTCGAGCAGCCAACCAACTAGTGGTTGTAGGGGCGGCTATTTATAGCCTAGGGAGCATCCCGACATGATAAGACATAAATGCCCTTCAATGATATGACCGTTAGGTGGATAAGATATTTTGACAGTCATGGCAAGAAGACAAAGAACGGTCGGAATTTTGAATATCAAATTCTCGTATCTATCATGTTCTCATCGTAGGCAATTCAGACCGGCGAATTTTAACTCCTCGCCGAATGAATTCTCAAAGGACTGTAAGAGCTTGCCTCTCACATCAAGAAATTGACCGAATCGTATGAGATTTCCAAAGCTTCACTCAAGGGATTGGTAGGTGTAGGATTTTGAGTTGAGCATCAAATGGAAATTTTTCCTTAGTATTTCTCTAATTCCCTTTAACAAAGACGGTGTTTTATGACTCAAGAAAGAGAAAATGAAACTACGAAAACAAAAGTCTTCACGCTCATATTCCTCAAGCCAATACCAAGTCTTCGAATCGCACCAATTTCTTCACTTTCAAAGTCTCGTAAAGTCTTCGTAATATCAAATTCTTCACCAAGAAATTCATTTTAGGGTCGATTTTCTCTCAGAATATCAAACTCCTCATAGACTTATAGACCGTGTACACTTACAAACGCATCGCCATTTAACCTATAAGTCTTCAATACACCAAAATCACTAAGGGCACTAGATGCACTTTACAGTCCAAAGGTAGGGTAAACGGCCTCATTTCTAAGCAAGGTTTTTTTGACCTTGTCTAAATCAGCCAAATAACTTTCCTACACATATATTCTATATATGCGTACTATGTGCGCCGGCTTTTCCATTTTTGATTTTTTAAATTTGTTTTGTTTATTTGAATTCTGGTCAAACTTAACTTGACCAAGATTTAAACAAGTGTAAAACATCAAAATGAAAACTAAGCCTAGATCCTTCTTAGTCACTCCAAAATGAAGTTGTGGTGATTTTTTGAAATTTTCATGTTCATTTCCCCAAAACACTTCTCTTCACTTCATACAAGAGAGTTTGAGATACTCGAGATATCACACAATACACATGAACTTATCGCTTAAATGTATTTAAACCTTGTTTATCAACTTAAATCGTTAGTATATGACATAAGGAGACTATGTACGCAGGTTTCTTATTTTTATGATTTTTATTTAATTTATTATGCTCATTTGAAATCTGGTCAAACATAGCTTTGATCGCTCCAAACCCTCCCAAACCCCGCTAACCCTAGGGCTGAACAAGGACCGCCCATCTAACCCTAGCGTATCAAGGGCTGTCGATCTAACCCTTCTAGAAGGAATCATGGGAGGAGGGGCGATCCGCGAGATGCAATCTGATTGGCTGGGAGATAGTTTTTTAAAAAAATACCGGCGCTACTGGATGGACTGCTGGGCCGCCTCGTTGTCCGGGCCTCGAGACTGCAGAATAGTCTGCCTCACCTTTCCGTGCCTTGCATGCATGGGAGGCAAGTGACGGGTTTGCATGCGCGGGGCCGGACGCCTCGCATGCGAGCGAGGCGAAGCGAGGCGCGCTTAGGCGTGCTAAGTGGCCATGCATGTATTGATTCAGAGTTAGGCAGGGGTTCAAGGCAGCGAGTCGATGCACCGCCTGCTCAAAGAGCTATGCAGTGATTTAGATGCACGACGCCCCCATGCATCGCTTGCGCAAAAGTTAAAGAGTGCAAATGTAACGGATACACACACGCATCCGGATTCACACATGCACTGCTCTCATCCTTTCTCTCTTCCTCCCACCCACATGCCTATAAATGGGGTGCCTCTTCCTCTCCCACCCCAAGCCGATCCGTCCATTCTCTCCAAATTCAAACACCCAAGCGACCGAGCCCTCCCAAGCGAGACCAAGTGAAGACGCAGCTCAACGGGCGACTTCAACCGTCCGCCTATCATGCCGGAGCTGCGCTACCCACCGGGCGTGCTCGTGGAGAGGGAGCCCGTGTGGGCTATTTCAAGGTGGAGGGTTCTCTTGAACTCACCCGCGGCTTCCCCAGAGCCGGCTATGCCCACCTCCCACGGGCTCGCTTAGGATGTTCACCTCAACGAGGTTCGTGACCGCTGGCGGCATCCTCCCATCGCTCACGGTCACCTTCACCAACTCGCTTGACACGCCACAGCCCTCGGCCAAGTCTTTGGTACGGCTTATAGGCCATCTTCTTCACCGTACAACATCTACACTAACTACGAGAGCATCTTCCCCACCTGTGCCGATGCACTCCTTCCCCACGAGGAGGAGGAGGAGGTGAAGATGAAGACGGTGTTGAAGGGCGCGCCCAAGGTGGAAGAAGGAGGTCAAGATGAAGATGTTCAAGCCAGAGTCAATCTCGCCATGTTTCGCTTTTATTTTGTTGCTTTTCTATGTCGTGGTCGGTCGCCCCATGTTTCGGCCATGTGTCCGTGGAACTTATTATTGTAAGGGTACGTGTGTTGCATCTTATCTAAGTTATTAGGGTTTATTATGTGTGTTAAAAATGTCCGTGCTCAAACATATCATTTCTTCCCTAAACCAAGTCATGAAGTTCGAGAACTTGTGGTTTTCTATTAATGAAAATCGGAGGTGAGAAGCCCTCTTTCATTCAAAAAAACAAGTCATGAACTAACATGCAAATTTATTCCTTAAATCCTAAACCAAGTGCCACTCTAACCCTAAACCAAGTGCCACTCTAACCAAAATCATGTGGCAGTGCAAACATACGCTTTCAACCTTCCAACCTCCAAAATTTCAGTGCAAAACAAAGGAAACCACTCACGCTGCAGTAAACATTCACGGTCTCACTATGTATACCTTCCTTCCCTACCCATGTCAAAGTCTTGCCATCTGTCTCTAGCGGTTACAAGCGCAGCCCTAAACACCATTAAACCCACGCGGGTCCTGGGTTCGAGTCCCCAGCCACCAATTTTTTGTGCATTTTCTACCCTTCGTTTTTTTAGACAAATTATTTTTTTCTCAATGTAATGCCCTTAAAAAATGTTCATTTATTTTGGCACCAGGTGTAAACCTCTACCAGAGCTGAGGCACATTTTCCATGACATTTTGGTCTTTGATTTAAATCATGGTGTATTTGAATTGGATTAATTGAATTGCTATTAAATATTTAACAGCTCCAAAAAATTTCTAACCTTAATTGTTTGGCTATGAAATAATTCAATTAGCTTCCACAAAAGTTTCAAAGATTATGATTTACGCCTAAATTAAATCAGAACTCGGAAATGTAAAACACGCGAGAGAACCCCTGAATGGGCCTAATTGGATGTTGTTGGCCCATTAGTCTAGCCTCGCACTTGGCTCTATGCTCTGAATTTGGCCTAAGAGCAACCTTTTTTTGACAAAAAGGCAGAGTAGAGAGCTGCATTTCATTGATCAAAAGTTTCAATTCCTCATTTCTTCTCCTTTTTTCAACATATTTAAATGTTGGTCACTTTTCTCTTTTTCAACATTTAAACAACTTTGACCAACATTTAAACTAGGTGAATTTCTCATACAATTTCAAGATTACAAATTCCTCCATAATTCATGCCTTCCATACATTTTCAACATTACAACCAAAGGCATTGCCATACCTACAAATGCCCGTAAGTATTTGCAAATGGGTATTGGTAGTGCTTGATCTTCAAGCTTCCTAACCTTCTTCTTCAACATCCTAAGCTCAACAGCTAGCTCTTTGTCGCTAAGGCGCCTCCATCTCTTCTTTCGAGCTCGAGGTCATGCATCGCTGCTCGTGGCAGCATGCACAACCATTCTTCATGCTCTTCTTGCAATTCATTCATCGTAGTCTTGGCCGTAGCATCGACTCCAAAGAAAGAAGCATGTCACCGCATGAACACCAAACAGATCAACCCATTGCTCAAAGATCCCACCATGAAAATGGTGCAATTTCTGATTCTTACCCCATTCTCGCTGCACACATAGAACGGATGATTCTGTTCCCTGTGTGTGAGAAACCTCCGATCAATGCCCGCCCCTGACCGCCGGATGACAGACGAAGACAGTATGTCCACACGCCTGGCTCAGATCCGCGAGGTGGCGCGGAGCTTGAGGAAGACATGGAGCTCGAGTCAAGGGATCTCAACGCTGCTGCGCCTCCACAAATTAGCTTCCCACCATCGCGCTTCCACACCTGGCTTCCCACCGCCATGCTCTCTCTCTCTCTCGCTGTGGTCACCGCTGTGTTTCCGTCTGTGGTCACCGCCGCTTGCTCACTTATATAGCACACCCGCAATGGTTTCGCTCAACGACTCGCTGGGTCCCACAAGCCACTATGCAACAGCCTCAATAATTGGCGCCTCGCCGCCTGGTCCCACCTGTAAGGGTAGAGTCAAAAGGTTGACTCTGACGGAGACGGCAGAGTTCACGAACGGTAGGCTGCATGGACTAGGGGCAAACTGAGCACAATTCAGATCCGAGGGCAAAACTAAGTACATGGACACCATCGAGGGCAAAAGGATAATTAACCCTTATCATTTACCTACCGAGGATGAGCAGGAATTAAGCTTAGATGCTTGATACATCTCCAATGTATCTATAATTTTTTATTGTTCCATGCTATTATATTACCTGTTTTGGATGTTTAATGGGCTTTACCATGCACTTTTATATTATTTTTGGGACTAACCTACTAACCAAAGGCCTAGTGCAAATTGCTGTTTTTTTGCCTATTTCAGTGTTTCACAGAAAAGGAATATCAAACAGAGTCCAAACGGAATGAAACCTTTGGGAGAGTTATTTTTGGAACAAACGCAATCCATGAGACTTGGAGTGGAGGTCAAGAAATAACCAAGGAGGCCGCTATGTAGGAGGGCGCACCCAGGGGGGTAGGCGCGCACCCCACCCTCGTGGGCCCCTCGTGGCTCCACCGACCTACTTATTTTGCCTATATATACTCATATACCCCGAAAACACCCGAGAGCACCACGAAACCATATTTCCACTGCCGCAACCTTCTGTACCCGTGAGATCCCATCTTGGGGCCTTTTCCTGTGTTCACCGGAGGGGGATCGATCACGAGGGCTTCTACATCAACACCATAGCCTCCGATGATGTATGAGTAGTTTACCATAGACCTTCGTCCATAGTTATTAGCTATATGGCTTTTCTCTCTTTGGATCTCAATACAAAGTTCTCCCGATCTTCTTGGAGATCTATTCGATGTAATTCTTTTTTATGTGTGTTTATCGATATCCATGAATTGTGGGTTTATGATCAAGATTATCTATGAACAATATTTGGTTCTTCTCTGAATTTTATATGTATGATTTGTTATCTTTGCATGTCTCTTCGAATTATCAGCTTGATTTGGCCTACTAGATTGATCTTTCTTGCAATGGGAGAAGTGCTTAGCTTTGGGTTCAATCATGTGTCCTTTCCCAAAGGATGAGGGGCAGTAAGGCACGCATTGTATTGTTGCCATCGAGGATAAAAAGATGGGGTTTATATCATATTGCTTGAGTTTATCCCTCACATCATGTCATCTTGCCTAATGCATTACTCGTTCTTATGAACTTAATACTCTAGATGCATGCCGGATAGCGGCCGATGTGGAGTAATAGTAGTAGATGCGTAATCGCTTTTGGTCTACTTGTCGGGACGTGATGCCTATATACATGATCATGCCTAGATATTCTCATAACTATGCGCTTTTCTATCAATTGCTTGTTGGAAATATGCCCTAGAGGCAATAATAAAAGGATTATTATTATATTTCCTTGTTCGTGATAATTGTATTTTATTCATGCTATAATTGTATTATCTGGAAATTGTAATACACGTGTGAATACAAAGACCACAACATGTCCCTAGTAAGCCTCTAGTTGACTAGCTCGTTGATCAATAGATAGTCATGGTTTCCTGACTATGGACACTGGATGTCATTGATAATGGGATCACATCATTAGGAGAATGATGTGATGGACAAGACCCAATCCTAAGCATACCACAAGATCGTAGTTCATTTTGCTAGAGCTTTTCCAATGTCAAGTATCTTTTCCTTAGACCATGAGATCATGTAACTCCTGGACACCGTAGAAAGTGCTTTGTGTACCAAACGCCACAACGAATCAGGTGACTATAAAGGTGCACTAAGTGTATCGCCGAAAGTGTCTGGGTTGACACGGATCGAGATCGATTTGTCACTCAGACACGGAGAGGTATCACCGCCCACTCGGTAGTGCATCATCATAATGAGCTCAAAGTGACCAAGTGTCCGGTCACGGATCATGCATTACGGTACGAGTAAAGTGAGTTGCCGGTAACGAGATTGAACGAGGTATCGGATACCGACGATCGAATCTCGCAAGTAATATATCGTCCGACAAAGGGAATAGTATACGGGTTGCTTGAATCTCGACATCGTGGTTCATCCAAGAGATCATCGAGGAGTATGTGGGAGCCAACATGGGTATCCAGATCCCATCTGGTTATTGACCGAGAGCCGCCTCGGTCATGTTCAAGATGTCTCCAACCCGTAGGGTCTACACTCTTAAGGTTCGTGACGCTAGGGTTGTAGTGAATATGAGTATGCAGCAAACCGAAAGTTGTTCGAGTCCTGATGAGATCCCAAACGCCACGAGGAGTTCAAATGGTCCGAGGTAAAGAATTATATATAGGAAGTGCTGTTTCGCCATCGGGAAAGTTTCGGGTCACTCGGTATTGTACCGGGACCACCGAAGGGTCCTGGGGCCACCTATCCCTGAGGGCCCTGTGGGCTGAAGTGGGGGGAACCAGCCTCGGTGGGCTGGTGCGCCCACTTGGGCTCCTCGCGCCTAGGGTTGGAAACCCAGGGGGGCGACCACTTGCCTTGGGGGCACTCCACCTTCGCCGCCCCTTGGGAGATTCCCATCTCTGTGGCCGCACCCCGGGACCTATATAAAGGAGGGGAGGAGGGAGCCGCACTCGAGTCTTGGCGCCCCTCCCCCGCTACACCTCTTCCTCCTCCCGGTTGCTTACGGCCTCTCCGAGTCTCACGCTGGCCCACCACGACGCCTGCAGGTTGCGGATCTTCATCAACCTCTCCTCCCCTTGCCGGATCAAGACGGAGGAGACGCCACGCTGACCGACGTGTGTTGAACGCGAGGTGCCATCCGCTCGCGCTAGGATCTCCGGTGATTTGGATCACGACGAACGACTCCTCAACCCCGCTCTTGAACGCTTCCGCACGCGATCTACAAGGGTATGTAGATGAATCTCTCTCTCTGCTAGATGAACTCATAGATGGATCTTGGTGAACGAGAAAAATTTTATTTTATGCAATGTTCCCAACAAAGGTATCGTAGATAGGTCTATGCGTAGTTCTCTATTGCATGAGTAGAACACAATTTGTTGTGGGCGATGTTGTCAACTTTCTATCCGCTACTAGTCTTATCTTGCTTCAGCGGTATTGTGGGATGAAGCGCCCGGACCGACCTTACACGTGACGCTTACGTGAGACAGGTTCCACCGAATCGACATGCACTAGTTGCATAAGGTGGCTAGCGGGTGTCCGCTCTCCCACTTTAGTTGGAGCGGATTCGGCGAAAAGGGTCCTTATGAAGGGTAAATAGAAGTTGACAAATCACGCCAGGCTTTCACGAGGTAAGAAAACGCTCTTGCTAGAACCCTAATTGCAGCCACGTGAAAAACTTGCAACAACAATTAGAGGACGCCTAACTTGTTTTTGCAGCAAGTGTTTTGTGATGTGATATGGCCAAAGTTGTGATGAATGATGAATTATATATATGTGATGTATGAGATCATGTTCTTGTAATAGGAATCACGACTTGCATGTCGATGCGTATGACAACCGGCAGGATCCATAGGAGTTGTCTTAATTATTGTATGACCATGCGTCATTGATTCAACGCCATGTAATTACTTTGCTTTATTGTTAAACCGTTAGCTATAGTAGTAGAAGTAATAGTTGGCGAGCAACTTCATGGAGACACGATGATGGAGATCATGGTGTCATGCCAGTGACAAGATGATCATGGAGCCCCGAAGATGAAGATCAAAGGAGCTATATGATATTGGCCATATCATGTCACTACTATATAATTGCATGTGATGTTTATTATGTTTATGCATCTTGTTTACTTAGAACGACGGTAGTAAGTAAGATGATCCCTTATAATAATTTCAAGAAAGTGTTCTCCTAATCTGTGCGCTGCTAAAGTTCGCTGCTTCAAGCACCACGTGATGATCGGGTGTGATAGATTCTTACGCTCACATACAACGGGTGTAAGACAATTTTACACATGCAAAACACTTAGGTTAACTTGACGAGCTTAGCATGTACACACATGGCCTCGAACACAAGAGACCGAAGGTCGAATATGAGTCGATGGAAGATACGATCAACATGGAGATGTTCATCGACGATGACTAGTCCGTCTCACGTGATGATCGGACACGGCCTAGTCGACCGGATCATGTAACGCTTAGATGACTAGAGGGATGTCAAATCTGAGTGGGAGTTCATTATATAATTTGATTAGATGAACTTAATTATCATGAACATTAGTCTAAAATCTTGCAAAATGTCTTGTAGATCAAATGGCCAACGCCATGTCACCATGAACTTCAACGCTGCTCCTAGAGAAAACCAAGCTGAAAGACGATGGAAGCAACTATTCGGACTGGGTCCTAACCCGAGGATCATCCTCATAGCAGCCAAGAAACAATATGTCCTAGAAGCACCGCTTAGGTGAAGCACCTATCCTGCAGAACCAAGACGTTATGAACGCTAAGTAGTCTCGTGCCGATGATTACCCCTCGCTCAAGGCGGCATGCTTTACAGCTTAGAACCGGGCTCCAAAAGCGCTTTTGAGCAACACCGAGCATATGAGATGTTCGAGGAGCTGAAAATGGTTTTCCAAGCTCATGCCCGGTCGAGATATGAAGTTCCGACAAGTTCTATAGTTGTAAGATGGAGGAAAATAGTTATGTCAAGGAGCACATACTCAAAATGTCTGGGTTGTACAACCGTCTCTCCCACTGGACATTAACCTCCCGGACGAGGCGGTCATTGACAGAATCCTTCATCGCCCTCACCAAGCTACAAGAGCTTTGTGATGAACTACAATATGCAGGGATGGTGAAAACTATTCCTAAGTATTTTCAATGCTCAAGTCACAGAGGTAGAAATCAAGAAGGAACATCAAGTGTTGATGGTCAATAAAACCACTAAGTTCAAGAAGGGCAAGGGTAAGAAGAACTTCAAGAAGGACGACAAGGATGTTGTCCGCTACCAAGAAGCCAGCTTGCCGGAAGAAGTCAAAGAATGGACCCAAGCCCGAGACTGAGTGCTTTTATTACAAAGGAAGGGTCATCGAAGCGGAACTGCCCCAAATACTTAGCGCATAAGAAAGTCCGACAACACTAAAGGTATATTTGATATACATGTAATTGATGTGTACCTTACCAAGACTCGTAGTAACTCCCGGTATTTGATACCGTGCCGCTGTTCATATATGTAACTCACAGCAGAGCTGCGAATAAGCGGAGACCGCGCGAAGGATGAGGTGACGATGCATGTCGGGAATGGTTCCAAGGTCGATGTGATCGCCACCGCACGCTACCTCTACATTTACCTACACGGGGTTAGTTTTAAACCTCAATAATTGTTATTTAGTGCCAAGTTTGTGCATGAACATTGTATCGTGATCTCGCTTAATGCGAGATGGCTACTCATTTAAACCGAGAATAATGGTTGTTCTATTTATATGAGAGATATGTTTTATTGTCATGTTCGATGGTCAATGGTTTATTCTTAATGAATCTCAAACGGATGTTACACATATTCATAGTGTGAATACCAAAAGATGTAAAGTTGATAACGATAGTCCCACATACTTGTGGCAATCGCCGCCTTGGTCACATTGGTATCAAGCTTATGAAGAAGCTCCATGCTGATGGACTTTAGAGTCTCTCAATTATGAATCATTTGACACATGCGAACCATGCCTCATGGGCAAATGACCAAGACTCCGCTCTCCTAACAATGGAGCGAGCAACCAACTTGTTGGAAATCATACATACCGATGTGCGGTCCAATGAGCGTTGAGGCTCATGGAGGATATCGTTATGTTCTCACTCACGCATTTGACTTAAGTAGATATGGGTATGTTTACTTGATGAAACACAAGTCCGAGACCTTGAAAAGTTCAAGGAATTTCAGAATGAGGTAGAGAATCAACGGACCGAAAAATAAAGTTCTTACGATCGATCGTGGAGGAGAATATTTAAGTCATTTAATTTGGTACACACTTAAGGAAATGTGGAATCGTTTAACAACTAACGCCTACCGAACACCTCAACAGAACGGTGTGTCCGAACGTCAGAATCGCACTCTATTGGATATGGTGTGATCTATGATGTCTCTTACCGATTTACCGCTATCATTTTGGGGATACGCCTAGAGACAGCTACATTCACTTTAAATAGGGCACCGCCTAAACCGCTGAAATGACACCGATGAATTATGGTTTGGGAAGAAACCTAAGTCGCTGCTTCTAAAAGTTTGGGGATGCGATGCTTATGTCAAGAAACTTCAACCCGAAAAGCTCGAACCCAAGTCGAAAATGCGCCTTCATAGGATACCCTAAGGAAACCATTGGGTATACCTTCTACCTTAGATCCAAGGCAAGATCTTTGTTGCTAAGAACGGATCCTTTCTCGAAAAGAGTTTCTCTCGAAGGAGTAAGTGGAGGAAAATAGAACTCGGCGAAGTACTACTCTTGAACCAAAAAGTAGTGCAGCTCAGAAAATGTTCCTGTGGTGCCTACACCGATCGGAGAGGAAATGAATGATGATGATCAAGGTACTTCAGATTGTTGCTATCAACTTCATAGGTCCACCAGACACGCTCCACACCGTGAGTGGTATGGCAACCCTGTCCCGGAAATCATGTTGTTGGACAACGTGAACCTTCAATTATGAAGAAGCCGATGGCGGCCCAAATTCCAACAAATGGCTTGAAGCCATGCAATCCGAGATAGGATCCATGTATGAAAAACAAAGTATGGACTTTGACAGACTTGTTCGGCGATCGGCGAAAGCGATAGAAAACAAATGGATCTTTAAGAAGAAGACGGACGCGATGGTAATGTTACCATCTATAAAGCTCGACTTGTCGCTAAAGGTTATCGGAAGTTCAAGGGGTTTACTACGATGAGACTTTCTCTCCCGTAGAAGTCGAAGTCCGTCCAATCATGTTAGCAATTGCCGATACTATGATTATGAGA
>JAHIAM010001070.1:0-33785 GCA_021605205.1 Aegilops longissima | reverse complement strand
AAAGAAATGGGAATGAATTTCAAACAGGCATCGTTGATTGACGGCAAAACATTGAGATGCCCGATATTTAAATTCTAGTAAATCCAAAACTCGCCTGAAATTCATGAAACTTGGCATGCTATCATGGAGCGGCATCAACATGACGAGGTGCAAATTTTGTCCCATTTGGGGCAGGTTTGGGTATATGCCTCACAAACCGGAGATTCTCACAACAAGCATGATGGTTTCCGTAGGGACCGTCCCACCTTTGGGGACTAAACGATATCCATTGCCTCTTATTGCTTTCAAATTTTTATCTCATGTCAACATAGAACAATAGGAGTGTTGTGTGAATTTTTGTGATTTTTTGGGCTTCGTTTGTACATTTTTATGCATTAACTGAGTTCTCAATGCATTTTATGTGCATAATTCAAATTTGAACAACATGCATATGCTCCAAAGGCATATAATTTGTTGAAAAACCAAATCTATGTCCTTGGGTGCATGCTTAGGTCCCATGCAAGAAATGCGAATGAATTTCAAACACCGGGCACCGCTGATTGGTGGCAAACATTGAGATGCCTAGTTTTTAAATTCTAGTAAATCCAAAACTGGTCTGAACTCATGAAACTTAGCATGCTATCATGGAGCGGCCAACATGCGATGGTACAAATTTTGTCCTAGTTGGGGCAGGTTTATATGCTTTCACAAACCGGAGCTTCACAACAAGCATGATGGTTTTCGTAGGAACATCCCACCTTTGGGGATGAAACGATATTCATTGTCCCTTATTGCTTTCAAATTTTTATCTCATGTCAACATAGAACAACAGGAGGTTGTGTGAATTTTGTGATTTTTCGGCTTCGCTTGGACATTTTATGCATTAACTGAGTTTTCAATGCGTTTATGTGCATAATTGAAATTTGAACTACATGCACATGCTCCTGCATATGAATTGGTTGAAAAATAAATATGTGTCCTTGTGCATGCTTAGGTCCCATGCAAGAAATGGGATTGTATTTCAAACACCGGGCACCGTTGATTGCCGCAAAACATTGAGATGCCTGGTTTTAAATTCTAGTAAATCCAAAACTCGCTCGAATTCATGAAACTTGGCATGCTATCATGGAGCGCATCAACATGCCATGGTACAAATTTTGCCCTAGTTGGGGCAGGTTTGGGTATATGCTTTCACAAACCGAGCTTCTCACAACAAGCATGATGGTTTTGTAGGGAACGCCCCACCTTGGGGACTAAACGATATCCATTGCCTCTTATTGCTTTCAAATTTTTTTTCGTGTCAACATAGAACAGCAGGAGTGTTGTTTGAATTTTTGTGATATTTCGGGTTCGCTTGGAAATTTTATGCATTAATCAAGTTCAATGCATTTTATGTGCATAATTCAAATTTAAAATACATGCACATGCTCTAGTGCATATGAATTGGTTGAAAAAATATGTGTCCTTGGGTGCATGTTTAGGTCCCATGCAAGAAATGGGAATGAATTTCAAACACCGGGCACCGTTGATTGCCGCAAACCAATTAGATGCCTGATTTTAAATTTGTAAATCCAAACTCGCCTAGCATTCATGTAAGTTTGCATGCTATCATGGGCGGCATCAACATGCCGTGGTACAAACTTCGTTCCGCTTGGGGCAGGTTTGGGTATATGCTTCTCACAACGGAGCTTCTCACAACAAGCATGATGGTTTTCGTAGGAACGCCCCACCTTTGGGGACGAACAATATCCATTGCCTCCTAATGCATTCCAATTTTTTTCGTGTCAACATAGAACAACAGAGTGTTGTGTGTTTTTGTGATTTTTCGGGGTCTGCTTTGGACATTTTTGCATTAACTTAGGTTTCTATGCATTTTATGCGCATTAAAAGTTTGAACAACATGCACATGCTCCAAAGGCATATAAATTGGTTGAAAAATCTTAGGTCCCATGCAAGAAATGGGAATGAATTTCAAACACCGGGCACCGTTGATTGCCGGCAAAACATTGAGATGCCTGGTTTATAAATTCTAGTAAATCCAAAACGTGTCTCAAATTCATGAAACTTGGCAAGCTATCATGGAGCAGCATCAACATGCCGTGGTATAAATTTTGTCATATTTGGGGCAGGTTTGGGTATGTGCTTCTCACAAACCAGAGCTTCTCAACAAGGATGATGGTTTTCGTAGGGAATGTCCCACCTTTGGGGACTAAACGATATCCACCTCTTATTGCTTTCAGTTTTTTCTCGGTCAACATAGAACAACAGGAGGTTGTGTGATTTTGTGATTTTCGTGTTCATTTGGAAATTTTTGTGCATTAACTTAGTTTTCTATGCATTTTATGCGTAATTCAAATTTGAACAACATGCACATTCTCCAAAGGCAAATAAATTGGTTGAAAATCTTAGGTCCCATGCAAGAAATGGGAATGAATTTCAAACACCGGGCACCGTTGATTGCCGCAAAACATTAAGATGTCTGTTTTTAAATTCTAGTAAATCCATAACGCTGCCTCAAATTCATGAAACTTGGCATGCTATCATGGAGCGGCATCAACATGCCGTGGTACAAATTTTGTCCTATTTGGGGCAGGTTTCGTATATGCTTCACAAACCGAGCTTCTCACAACAAGCATGATGGTTTTGTAGGGAACGCCCCACCTTTGGGGACTAAATGATATCCATTGCCTCTTATTGCTTTCAATTTTTTTTTCTGTCAACATAGAACAACAGAAGTTGTGTGAATTTTTGTGATTTTTCGGGTTTGTTTGGACATTTTATGCATTAACTGAAGTTTTCAATGCATTTTATGTGATAATTCAAATTTGAACTACATGCACATGCTCCAAGGCATATAAATTGGTTGAAAAATCAAATTTGTGTCCTGGGTGCATGCTTAGGTCCCATGCAAGAAATGGGAATGAATTTCAAACACCGGGCACCGTTGATTTCCCAAAACATTGAGATGCCGGATTTTAAATTCTAGTGAATCCAAAACTCGTCCGAATTCATGAAACTTGGCATGCTATCATGAGCGCATCAACATGTCGGTACAAATTTTGTCCCATTTAGCAGGTTTGGGTATATGCATCTCACAAACAGGAGCTTTCACAACAAGAATGATGGTTTTGAGTAGGAACGCCCCACCTTGGGGAAAAAACAATATCCATTGCCTCTTATTGCTTTCAAAATTTTTTTTCGTGTCAACATAGAACAACATGAGTGTTGTGTGATTTTTGTGATTTTTCGGGTCGCTTGGACATTTTTGTGCATTGTTGTTTTATGCATTTTGTGCATAATTCAAATTTGAACAACATGCACATGCTCCAAAGGCATATAAATTGGTTGAAAAATCTAGGTCCCATGCAAGAAATGGGAATGAATTTCAAACATTGGGGCACCGTTGATTGCCGGTAAAAACATTGAGATGCCTGGTTTTTAAATTCTAGTAAATCCAAAACGCGTCTCAAATTCATGAAACTTGGCATGCTATCATGGAGCGGCATCAACATGCCGTGGTACAAATTTTGTCCCATTTGGGGAAGATTGATGTATATGCTCACAAAGCGGAGCTTCTCACAACAAGCATGATGTTTTCGGTAGGGAATGTCCCACCTTTGGGGACGAAATGATATCCATTGCCTCTTATTGCTTTCAATTTTTTTTTTCTCGTCAGATAGAACATGAGTGTTGTGTGAATTTTGTGATTTTTTGGGTTTTTTTTGTCATAGCCCTAGATCCTTGTTTGTAATTAGTTGCATCTTCATCCATGTCATCATGTTTAAATTTCAGTTGAACTTGAAATGGGGATTGTTGAAACCCTAACACCAATTGAATTCAACTAGGTTCAATAACTTCAATGGACCCAAATTCCCTTTAGAAAGTTCATGATTTTGTTAAAGGTGAAAACCTCCGCCAAAAGTGATGCACATATTTCTAGGCCATTATGGATATTTGAATTAAATTATTGTATTTGACTTTGGGAATTTAAATACTATAAATAATTTAAATGTTCAAATAATGCTGGAACATTTTGGGCCACCTAAATAATTCAAAGAAGTGTCCATGAATATTTTCAGGATTTTAGGAAATGCCTTGGTATTTTTCCTAAGCTCAAAAAAGAGGCAAATAATTAGAAAACAAAAACAAATTAGAAATGTAAGAGAGGAGAACTTACCTGGCTTACCTGTCAAGGCACAGCTGGCCCCACCGGGCGCCCAGCCCAATCGGCCTCCCATCGCCTTCCTCCTGCTGTAAGGGCGGGCGTAGTCTGGCGTGCGCGCACCGCCGCCTGCCACCTCCCCGCTTGCCCTCGGGACGCCCAAGATGCCACGTGAACCCCTGGAGCGGTATGGATCCCCCACACCTCCTCTCCCCTTCGTCTTCGGCCTCCCCAGCCGAACGCCACCGCCGACAAGCACCACCGTGGCCACCGCCCCTCGCCTCTCCGACATGACCAGGAGCTCCGCCACCATCGCCACGCCACCACACCACGCGATGCCAAACGCCCAAGGCCAGCCCCGACCCTGGTTGCTTGGTCAGCCGAGATCGCCGGGCGACTCCCATCTACACCAGCTCCCCGACCACGAATTCACCAGAGTGACCGTGGTGAGCCGCCATTTTTCCCTCTTGTTTTCTTCTTCATTAAGAAGCGACTGATCGAGCTCACTCAAGACGCTGCCGCCATGGAGCTGTCAGCCGACGAGGCCTGCCACCCAACGGCCGCGCCACCCTGCCTCTAACCTCACCACTCTCCAGGAGCTGAACGCGCTTAACCAACGCGGGCTGCCCTCAGAGGCTCGGGTTCGACCACTGAGCTCCGGCCATGCCAAACCCATCGGGCGCTGCCCGCCACCCAGCCACCACTGCCACAAACACGGCTCCCCTGCGTCCCAGATGCCCTCCGCCTTTTTGGTCACGAGCACGAAAGTGCACTTCCACCATCAGTATTCGCCGGCGGCAACGCTGGGCGAAGTTTGACCTGCTGACGCTGATCGGGTGGGCCTTGTGTTGACTTCGTGTCTATGACACGTGAGGCCCGCCGCTAATTAACTTAGATTAGTGCTAACTAATTTTAGTTAGTAACCTCATCGACAGCCGGGACCCATGTGTCGTGGTTGACTCGACTCCGCGTCACGTTGATCAAGGCCACAAGGACGCTTATGCTAACGCAGAAGAAATTTTTACCGGATTATTCTTATACAGAAACAAATAGCAAAATAAAAACATAGAAATTAATCTATAGCTCAGAATGAAATAAATTATATATGAAAATTATCGAAAAATGCAATCTATCCATATGTATCATTTTCATGCATGTTTGAGGAAGTTAACCCCACTGTTTAGGAAGAAACATGACTAGGAAAAATTTGATAATAGATTTGAGTTGAATTTGATCTAGTTTGAATTCCACTTCAATCAAAATAATCAGAAAGCATTAGCTCAAATCAAGATATTTCCATGCCATGATCATGCATCATATTGTGCATTGCATTGATTATGTTTCCTTCCGTGTTGCTTCAGATTTGTCCTCTCGATAGACGTGGTTCCGACGATGAGTTCGATGACACCAATGAAGAACTATAATATCTTCGTGGCGTGTGCAAGCAAAACCTCCTTGTTCATTCCGACAATCCCACTCTCCGCCGCTTCTTTCACCGTGATAGGACAATAACTAATCATTTGTTACTTGTCGTAGTTGAACCCCTTATCCTCCTCGCATGACCTATCATTGCCACAAGATATAGATGAAACCCACTAGCATGAGTAGGAGTTGTTTGAGCCTGATGTGCCTACTCATTCATGCTTGTTTGTCATGCCCGCTACTGCTTAGAGTTGAGTCAGGTCCGATTCATCGGGATGAATTGGAATGGTGTGTGAACATGTCCTACTGTTGAGAGCTAAGTGTGAACACGACGGTAAAAGGAAGGGTGAGAGGCCATGTAGGAGTACATGGGTTGTCTCATTGAAGCTGCTCACGAATAAGTTCATGGTTTGTGATCCATGAACAGTTACTACCATGCATTATTCAAACCAATGGACCCTCTCGGCTTAACCACCCTTGTTCTCTCGCCCAGAGTTGCAACTAGTTTCTCGTGTTTGTAGTATGTCAATGCCAGACGCAGCGCCAACCTTAGGGGTGGGCTGGGGCACGGCACGGTGTACCAATGCCCGCTTGGTATCTCGGGAACCCTGCACACATCATTCGGGGCTGTATGTGGAAACCCGGCCGACTTTATGGATGGAACCCGAATAGGCGATAAACCCGACTAGAGACTTGAGTGTTTAGGTAGGCCGTGGCCGACACCCACGCTGGGCTTCCGCTGAAGGATGCTGAGTACATGTCGTAAACGGCGTAAGTGGTGAGAGCGCAGAAGAAGCACTTGCAGGGTTAACATCATCTATTCGAATAGCCGGTCCATGTAAAGGACTGGGTTGCCTATAACAGTTCATAGACAAGTGAAAGTGGATACTTAAAACGCTAAGATAAGTGCAGTGCTATGGATGGCACTCTCGTAGGGAGACGGAAGCGGATCCAGTGGTGTATTGAAATGGTGAATATGTGGACTGCAGCCCACTCAAAAGAGTTACTTATGTAGTAGTTCAGATAGCCACCGAGTCAAAGCTGGCTTTCTGCAGCAGCCAAACTCCACCACCCCTTTGTTGATACCGGCGTGCAATGTAGTTAGTTCTGAAGTCTTATCGAGTACATTTGTACTGCTTCCTATTTTATGTTTTTGCAGAGATGTCAGTCTCGCTTAGTAGTTCTGTGGACTTTGACGCTAGCTTGATACCTCAGCACGATCTTGTGCCTCGCAGATCTCGGTAGATAGTCGCTTCTCAGCCTTTTCATTTATAGTTGTCTATACTGACATGTTAAGCTTCATGTGTTTGACTTGTATGTTTCTGAATGCTGGGTCGAGAGACCCATGTTTGTAATATCTCGCCTCCTGGAGCCTAATGAATAAATACTTGAGTCGAGAGTTATGTTGTGATGCCATGTTGTATTTACACATATCGAGCATATTGTGTATGATTGAAATGCTTGGTATGTGGGATAATACAATCTAGTTGTTTATCCTGGCAGCCTCTTATGGGGAAATGTAGTCTAGTGCTTCCATGAGCCATAGTAGTCCGCTACAGCCCGTTCACCGAGTCCCGCTAGCCCAAGACTAATGCGCAGACACTTGATCTGCCGGCATGTGTTTCACTTTGCTCCTTGTTCGCTCCTTTTTCGAAATGTCACGTGACATTCGAGTCCTGCCTAGGCTGCTACAGCCCGGCCTGGAGTCCTCATAGCCCAGCAAGGCAGCCCGGATTCACACGCTGCAACCGACATGCTCGATGTGATTCATGTATGCCCGTCCCATGGGTTAGTGCCGCTTTGGGTTCACGACTAGCCATGTTGGCCCGGTTCTCTATCATATGGATGCTAGCGACACTATCATATACGCGGAGCCAAAAGGCGCAAAACGGTCCCCGCTCTGGGAAGTTGATCGTGACCCACTTAACACCTGTGGGACCAGCGGACCGAGTCCCTTTGGTTCGTGGGGGGCGGAGATTGCACGAAGATGATCGAGGCGATGCACACGAAGCGTTTACCCAGCTTCGAGCTCCTCCGAGATAATACCCTACTGCTGCTTGTCCGATTGGATTGTGTTTGCTAGGGAGCATCGAGAGCTACAAAACCTAGCTTGAGTGTTTCTAGTCTCGAATGAGTCGAACCTGCCGAACCCCCCACGCTATGCATGGGCCTCCTTTTATAGGCTCAAAGGGTCACCACAGTGGCAACGTAAACAAGGGCAAATGGGAAAATGAGTTGCGTTGGTACAGCTACTTTGTACAGAGTATTCTACCTAACTCGACGGCAAGGGACAAAAGCATTAAATGCCCATCTATGTCGCCTAAACAGTGTAGAAAGGGACCGTGTGGGCACCACCGCCACACGATGGCACCCGCTACCGCTTCCGCCGCTGCATTGCCTCTTGACACGCACCGAATGGCCCCATGACGACACGCTGGTGGATGATGAAGAGAGAGGTGCTCGCAAGGCAAGCACCTTGCCGCTGAATCCTTGTCGCGCCCGGGAGCTTGTCGTCACAGCCTTCCCGGCAAGCTCCTCTTGCCGGGTCTTGTCTTCTGCGTGCCTTGAGTGGCCTTCCGGCAAGCTCCTCTTGCCGGGCCTTGTCTTCTTGGCTTAAATACTTTGTTCTTGAATGGCTCCAAAGGAACCACGGAGGACCTTGGCGGTCACTAGGCAGCCCTACCGCTGGGTGCTGCAACTGCCTGCACGAAGTTCGGATACCAGGGTACCCTTACTCTAGTACACCCATGAAGCCTCGGGCTCGCCACACACGGTGCCGAAAGCTGGGCCAGGCCCAAAAGAGTGCACGGCACGCTGCCTAGATCACGCCGTTACTTGCTCCGACTCCACCATCCCCACTTAATAGCACGCCATTTAACGTGGCGTCGGGAGAGATCGTGGGGGCTTTTAATTGAAAAGGAACGTCCGCCCCTCTCCCTCCTTATAAACAGGGGAATCAGGGCAGCCCACCGCCATTTGCTGTCCCATCTTGAAAACCACCGCTCTTCTTCTAGTCTGGAGAGCAACGCCCGCCCCATCGCCACGAACGCCATCAACGCCGCCGGTCTTCCTCCACCTCCGCTGGCGGTTCGAAAAGCCAAGGAAGGGCGGAAGTCGGCCGAGGCGCAGCGTCATGGGCGCTGCGAAGGAGCGGCCTCTTTCCCAGCTCGACGCGAAGGAGCCGAGGGAGGGCTACTACCTCTTCTCGGTCGACGAGACGCGACGCGGCAGTTTCCGCCGCCAGACGAGTCAGCTTGAGCGGTACCCTCTTCGCTTTCACAGGCTCCCTTCCTTCTCTCAGTTCTTCTGCGATATCATGAACACCTACGGTTTCGCCTCCTTGATTTCACCCCCAACGCTGCCCGACCATGGCGGTTTTCGACACCCTTCGAAAACTTTGTCGGAGTCCACCCAAACGTAGCCTTTTCCGCCACTTCTTCATGCCTCGTGGTCGAGAGAGGAGAGCCACTTGCCGAGGGATTGCTTGGATCTCCAGGATCGCAAGAAAGAATCCTATCTCGAAGGAGAGCTCCGCAACAACCGGGAGGAGGGAGAGCCGATTGGTGTTGGATCGTTGAGGAGAACCCGCCTCCCTTCATCGCCCAAATACCAAACTCCCATAGTGCGCGGCAATGATTGGGGCAACTTGGCGCCGAAGATGCTAGGTTGAAGATTGCCGTGACTCGGATCTTGCGCCAGTTTGCCGGACTCATCAGAGGCGAGTTGGCGAGATTTCGGCCATTGCATTGCTCCTTGCGAGAGGAGGAGTCCTGCTTGGGAGTTCCAAACCCGGCGGATATCATGAGGCTGCGCCGGCCTCAACTGGAATTTCACCGCCTGGAGTTGACGCAATGCTTCGGAGTTGTTCAAGCATGACCCCGATCACCCCGAGTGGTTCATGTTGCCGAGGGAGTCGCCCATTGTGCAACAACTCTTCGCCGACCGTGATTCGCGCCATGATGCCCTTGTGCGATTCACATGGATCGCTCCAACCTGGCAAGAGCCTCATGGACGACGCCGCGCAGCGCAGTTCTTCGATAGCTTGGAAGAAGTGCCGATCCGCCTCGACGAGCAGAAGTGGCTCGCGACACCACCGACGCCGAGATGCAGCAGCATTGCCACCAAAGCTGGAGGAGGCGGCCGCTTAGCGACCCGGGTTCACCATGGAGGAGGCAGAGGCAGCAGAGGCAAGCCTTGCCAATCGAGAGGAGCTTGTCGAGGAGGAGCAGGCCGAGCCTCGTTGAGCCGAGCAAGCCACGCCGAGGGCGCCTCCTCCACACCTTCAAGTAGCTTGCCATGAAGGAGCCCAGCCCCACCAAGAAGGCGCTCAAGACCGGGAAGTGACAGGGCGGCAGACGGGCTAACAGCCGCAGCGCTGGCGACGCCGCTTCCACTGGGCAAGCATCGCGCACAGGGAGCGCCCACACTGCTGCAATAACCGAGGCGGATCTCAGCTACCGCTGCCACCCCCGCCAAGCGTCAAGAGAGCCCACCTCCGCCTCTTCGACCGGAGGCAAGCCGAATTTGATCTCTCCGCCAGCTCCGGACGAGGAAGAAGAAGAAGAGTAAGTCTTATGTGTGCTTGTATTTCTTCAATTTGTTGCTTTGTCTCGTATCTGATTTGCTTCATTCCGAACTCTTTCCTTTTTCGGACGCTGGCTCAGAGAGCGCCGAAGAGAGCTAAGACCCCGTGGTTGTCATCGAAGACGATCCCCTGTGGCGACGGGAGGCGCCGAGACCCCTTGCCGACCCGCAAACTTTCTCAAAGCAGCCCCCAAAGACACCCCCCAAATAGAAGTATTTGGTTTATTTCTTATGGTTAGTGTGCATGGGTGCCCTTCTTGCTGATATCTGACTTGCTGATTTGTGTAGGAGCAGAGCAGCCTCATCAGGAGGTCCCGAAGTCGCCTCCCAAATTCCATCTGCTTCAACTCACGCCACCAAGGGAGAATTCTCCGCAAGGGAGCCTCAAGGGATGCTTTCCCGACAAGGGAAGCCTTCCGACAAGGGGAAGCGCCACGATCCTCCGTGGTTGAGACCGCGCGATCCCATCGCAGTAATCCCTTAGACCAAAAATTTCCCCTTTTTTTCTCGTTTTTTCAACATTTGCTTGATCGTTTCTTTTTTCTGATCGCCGATCCATCTGCCGCAGAGCCGATGGAGACCGAGGTCGCCAAAGGACGGCGCGGCAACACCGACGACGCCGCCACCATGGAGGAAGAGGCTGGCTCGGCGGGTCCGGCTGGGAGGCCGCAAGGCTGCCGCTGCAAAGGTCGCGAGGGTCCGTGATCGATCGACGACCTCGGGTGGAGCGCCAGCGCCTAACCGACCGCCGATCCCTCCGCCACCGATGGTCAGTTCGAAGAGCCCCAGCCCGCGCTTATCTCAAGGCCGGCGACGGCGTTTTCATCAAACTCCCCGGCGCCGAGCTCTGTGCGCCGGTCAAGGGGAGACTTTGACGAAGAGCTGCTCGCTTCGCTGGGCTGTTGCTGGTTGACGCGCCAAAGCAGAGCGGCGAACCGAGGAGGAGCAGTTGCCGAAGAAGCCGGTGTCGCTCTACCGCGCCTCGGCAAGCAAGCTGGAGTCCCGGAAGCACTTGTCGCGAGGGCGGAGCGGACATGGAGAAGCGCAGAAGAGCTCCGTGCGCCAACCAAGAAGCTTCCGACGGCAGAAGAGCGGGCGACCGCCGAGCGCATGCCTTCATCCTTGAGAAGCCGAGGTCGAGGAGCAGAACGGCTTGCCGTGAGAAGCTATTCGCAAGAAGAAGGCGAAGCCGCGAGCGGAAGATCAACTTGACAGCTATGAGGAAGAGCTTGCAGGCGAGCAATCACTTGGCGGAGCTCTGGGAAGCGGATGCTGCCGCAGCTGCCGAGGCCGCCAAGAAGGAGTTGAGACAAAGGTGACGATCCGAGGCCGGCCTGCAGAAGAGCGGCGAAGAGCTCACTGGCTGAAGCACGAGCGCGAGAAGGACGCTTACACTCTTGGCGAAGTTGCGTGGCCGCTCGCCGAGGATCAAAGAGCTCGATGCCGCCAAGGACTCTCAAGGCGGATCTTGAGTTGAAGCGACCACACTCGATGGAGACGCTGGATGGCGCCAAGGAGCGGAGGTGGCCTCATGGAGACGATCAAGACCAACGAGGAGTCCGACGAAGTGCCACGACCGCCCGAACACCTTCAGAGAACGAATGCATCGGACGGAGGGTCTTGTTGATACCGCCGCCGCCATCGACAAGGAGCTGATGGAGCTGGGGATGGTGGACCTTGGGTACCTCCGGAAGCGCCCAACCCAGCGCCAAGCTCAAATTTCTTCGGGGCTGGTGATTGCCTTCAGCGGCTCCGGAAGAGATCCCAAGTAGTTGGCCGAGGAATCGCGCCAGATTCTGCGCAGAGCCTGGTGTTGATGAAGGTGGTCTTCCGCAATCCAGGCTCAACCTCAACGGCGCCTCGATCCTCCGCCAGATGCCGATGTGGAGGCGCCAAAGCCCTTGTCGCACTCCATTGTGGACAAGGTGGGCAAGATCAACTTTCCTTGTCGCCGCTGGGATCATGTTTAGGAGAAAATATATTAGATCTCAACAAGTTATTTTGTAATATACTCTATCTTAGGTAACGATTCAATGTTATTTTTTACTTGATTCCTTCCTTTGTATGTTTGTGCCTCACGCTTTTGGGAACTTGTCGGCTGGCACCCTGTCATGAAAGGCCGAAAAGCGGAACGTCAAGAGTTTTGGCATGATGTCCCGACAGCAACCTTGTCGCAACTAGTTGCAGCTCACTTAAATTGTTGAGCGGACTCAAACAAAGTAAGGGCGCCGACCAGCTACGAGTTGGTTCCTCCGCGACAGGTTTTCCATTCAAAGTACTATCGCTCGAGGAAGATAACTTAAAATTTAAAAACTGATTGCTCAAACTTTGGCAACTTAGCTTTTCTGTCGCTTGCTTTCCTGCAAGGCGATACTTCCCGAGCGACGCTTTGTGGCCCACACCATTATCTTCCTTCCGGTTGATTTGTGCGTGAGGGAACCTCCTTCTTTGAGAAGAAAGAAGAGAATAAAGTTATGGAGCCTTGTGGCTCATTATTGCATCGGGTGTGGATGCTGCACAACATATCGATAACACATGCAAATTGATTATGAAAGCATGAAATTGACAAGTTGTGCGCAACACATGAGCTTTACTTATGCACGGGTCCGCGCCGCTTTGTACAAAGGATTACATGCAACATCGGCAAGACTTGTATAAAGGTGGTTGCCGGAACAGGTTCCGCAACCACGCCTTATGGGTAAACTTACGAAGATGCTCAATGTTCCAGAGTTGCTCACCGAATGCCATCTTCGGTCTCAAGGCGGACAGCGCCAGCCTAGTGACTCGCTTCACCCGACAAGGGCCTTTCCACTTCAAGGCCAACTTGTTGGAATTTTGGCGGATTGAACGCCAAGAACAAGGTCGCCTTCCCGAAACTTCTCGCACTAACTTTGCGGCTATGGTAGCGGCGCAAAGCTTGCTGGTAACGAGCAGCTCAGACAAAGAGCTCAAAGACGGTCCTCCTGGGAGTAGCGCCATCTTCGCGCAGCTGCTCTTGCTCAATCTAATCATAAGCGTAGTACTGAGGTGACCCGATACGAGTTCCGGGGAGAACTCGCTCCATAGACTAGAGCAAAGGTGTCCGCCTGGCTCGACGGCGCCGCCCGATCGACCAAAGAACCACCGCAGCTCAATCCAGTTTCTTCCGCACTTGTGCAGCCCGTCGAAAGTTCGTCTTGAGCCCTCGCAGCACTTCAGCATTTGCCCTTCCGCTGACCGCTGTTTCGGATGAGCAACAGGCGAAGCGGCACTTGGCGCCAAGATCTTGGACGACAGGCATGAAGGTGCGCTCGTGAATTGTGTGCCATTGTCGGTGATGATCCTGTTAGGAATCCCAAAACGGCAAACAATTGACCAAGAACTTGAATGCCGACCGTGCTGTCACCTTCCTCATCGCTTCCACTTCCGCCACTTTGTGAACTTGTCGATTGCAACGCATAAGTACTCAAAGCCCCGACAGCTCGGGAAGGGGCCGAGGATGTCGAGCCCCTAGACCGAAAATGGCCAGGATAAAGGGATCGATGGAGAGCTTGAGCTGGCTGGTGTATCTTCTGGAATGGAACTGCACGCTTCACACTTGGTTACTTGTGCGCTTGCATCTCGGAGGGCTGTCGCCAAGAAACCTTGCCGAAAGCTTTGCCGGCAGTGCTTTTGCGCCAATGTGGTGACCACATATGCCTCCATGTATCTCTGCCAACAGCTTCGTCCATCTTCCCCGTGAATACACTTCAATTTCACACCGCTGAGTCTTATTCTCAGAGATGGTTGTCGCATAAACCGATACATACTTGACCGGGCTACTTTCTTCGCTTTTCTTGCTCTTCGAAGTTCTCTGTTCAAGGAAATGCACGACCATTGCGGCCTATGCCGGAGCTTGCGCTCGACAACAAGGACTAAAGGCACATCTGCTGCCGCGAAACATCCGCTTTACGGCAAGAACTTGCGGCTCACCGAGTTGATGTTCCCCGCAAGCTTGCCGGAGCAAAACTTGCGGGAGCTCGCTTCAACGAAACAAACCCTAGGGTTTGTCGGAGCAGACTGCCTCAAGATTTTTGTGTTGATCCTGGGACCTCCGCGCGCGGCTTCGGTAGCTCGCCGAAGTAGTCACCGAAATCAACTTCCTCTTCTTGTTCTGTCCAGCTTGATGGTGTTACGTTGGTTGAGTCAGCTTGAGCACGAAGATTCCTGGTTCCACGTAACTTGAGTGCGGAGCACTTGACAAATCAAGAATATCATTCTGAGCTCTTGGAACATGTTCCATCTCAGAGGCCAAAGTGTTCTTCTAGCTTTCTCACTTCATCAACGAGGCTTCCATCAACGGACTCGATAATCTTTGTTTACTTGGCGGACGCAAGTCGCGAGTCACCCCCGATAACGAGCTTCTTGATCCCAAAGGCATCTCGAGACCGCAAGCAAACCTTCATACTCGCAGTATTGTTTGTTGCTTGCTCCTTGGGAAAGTGCATTTGAACTATGTACTTGAGGTGTTCTTCGTGGTGCGATAAGCAAGACGCCAAGACCGGGCGCCTTTGCGCGAGAAGGCACCGCAAAGTACATCAGCCATTCCTTTCTGCTCCTTGACGGGATGCTCGCTCGAAATTTCTTCGCTTGCATTGGCGCCCATTCCTATGAACTCTGCCGTCTCTGCTTTGGATAGTTGAAGTGCTTTCAAACTTGAGGCCAAAGCTTGACAGCCCAGCCCACCGACAATCCTGCTGTTGCTTCGGATTTTGCAGTATTCTTCAGCAGAAAGCGAGTGACAATCGGATCTCATGTGCTTGAAGTAATGGCGCAGCTTTCGAGGCCATGAGGAGGCCGAAGCACTTTCAGACACCGAGTACCTTGACCTAGCCCTCGAGAAGGGAACCGACAGTACACCGGGCGCTGCACCATCTTTTTCTATATCTTCGCATCCCGCGCAGTCCGTCCTTGTCGGGACCAGAGCTTGTCGGGAAGCCTCGCTTGTCGCCGATGCATCCGGCCATCATCTCCCTTCCGCTACTAACGCAGCACTAACCACTTGATTGGTGCCGCTATATATAGCAGCAACTTCTTGTGGCCTAGGTGCGACAAGTTGGAGTAGAGGACAGGTACCTCTTTAAGTCTCCGCAGCAGCCTCCGCTTTGGGAGTCCATTTCATTGACCTGCCTTTTTCAAAATCTTGAAAATGGCAGTATGCCGCCAGCAGACCTAGAGATAAACTGAGAGCAGCCACGCGAACCGCAAGTCTTCGACATCCTTGACGCGCTTGGTGCTTCAATCTGCTCAATGGCCTTGATCTTGTCGGGATTGGCTTCAATTCGCTGAGATGAAGAACCCGAGAAGCTTGCCGAAGGGAATCCAAACACGCACTTCGGGTTGAGCTTGAGGTTGATCTTGCGCAGATTTGCAAAGGTCTCATCTAAATCTTGAACCAGAGTTGCTTTGTCTTGCTTTTGACCACTATGTCATCCATGTAGGCTTCTACATTGTGCATTTATGGCTCAAAAGCGGACTACTTCTTGCAAACGTTGAACCAGCATTCTTAGCCCAAAAGGCATCCGCATAAAATATGTGTCCTTGGGTGCATGCTTAGGTCCCATGCAAGTAATGAGAATGAATTTAAACACCGGCACCCTTGATTGCCGGGCAAAGCATTGAGATGCCTGTTTTAAATTCTAGTAAATCCAAAACTCGCCTGAAATTCAGAAACTTGGCATGTTATCATGGAGCGCATCAACATGCCGTGGTACAAATTTTGTCCCTTTGGGGCAGGTTTGGGTATATGCTTCACAAACCGGAGCTTCTCACAACAAGCATGATGGTTTTTGGTAGGGAACGCCCACCTTTGGGGACTAAACGATATCCATTGCCTCTTATTGCTTTCAATTTTTTTCTCGTGTCAACATAGAACAAGAGGAGTGTTGTGTGAATTTTGTGATTTTTCGGGTTCGTTAGGACATTTTATGCATTAACCGAGTTTTCAATGCATTTTTATGTACATAATTCAATATTGAATTACATGCACATGCTCCAAAGGCATATAAATTGGTTGAAAATCAAATCAGTGTCATTGGGTGCATACTTAGGTCCCATGAAAGAAATGGGAATGAATTTCAAACATCGGCATCGTTGATTGACGGCAAAACATTGAGATGCCTGATATTTAAATTCTAGTAAATCCAAAACTCGTCTGAAATTCATGAAACTTGGCATGCTATCATGGAGCGCATCAACATGACGTAGGTGCAAATTTTGTCCCATTTGGGGCAGGTTTGGTATATGCTTCCTCAACAAACGTGAGATTCTCACAACAAGCATGATGGTTTCAGAGGGACCGCCCCACCTTTGGGGACTAAACGATATCCATTGCCTCTTATTGCTTTCAAATTTTTATCTCATGTCAACATAGAACAATAGGAGTGTTGTGTGAATTTTTGTGATTTTGGGCTTGCTTTGGACATTTTTATGCATTAACTGAGTTTTCAATGCATTTTATGTGCATAATTCAAATTTGAACAACATGCATATGCTCCAGGCATATGAATTTGTTGAAAACCAAATCTATGTCCTTGGGTGCATGCTTAGGTCCCATGCAAGAAATGCGAATGAATTTCAAACACCGGGCACCGTTGATTGGTGGCAAACATTGAGATGCCTAGTTTTTAAATTCTAGTAAATCCAAACTGGTCCTGAACTCATGAAACTTAGCATGCTATCATGGAGCTGCAAGGCCAATATGCGATGGTACAAATTTTGTCCTAGTTGGGGCAGGTTTGGGTATATGCTTCTCACAAACCGAGCTTCTCACAACAAGCATGATGGTTTTCTTTGTGAGGAAACATCCCACCTTTGGGGATGAAACGATATTCATTGTCCCTTATTGCTTTCAAATTTTATCTCATGTCAACATAGAACAACAGGAGTGTTGTGTGAATTTTTGTGATTTTTCGGGCTTGCTTGGACATTTTTATGCATTAACCGAGTTTTCAAATGCTTTTATGCATAATTGAATTTGAACTACATGCACATGCTCTCGCTGTGCATATGAATTGGTTGAAAAATAAATATGTGTCCTTGGGTGCATGCTTAGGTCCCATGCAAGAAATGGGATTGAATTTCAAACACCGGCACTGTTGATTGCCGCAAAACATTGAGATGCCTGGTTTTAAATTCTAGTAAATCCAAACTCGTCTGAATTCATGAAACTTGGCATGTTATCATGGAGCGCATCAACATGCCATGGTACAAATTTTGCCCTAGTTGGGGCAGGTTTGGGTATATGCTTCTCACAACCGAGCTTCTCACAACAAGCATGATGGTTTTGGTAGGGAACGTCCCACCTTGGGGACTAAACGATATCCATTGCCTCTTATTGCTTTCAAATTTTTTTCTCGTGTCAACATAGAACAACAGGAGTGTTGTTTGAATTTTTGTGATATTTCGTCTGCTTGGACAAATTTTTATGCATTAACAAGGCTTTTCAATGCATTTTGTGCATAATTCAAATTTAAAATACATGCACATGCTCTAGTGCATATGAATTGGTTGAAAAATCAAATATGTGTCCTTGGGTGCATGTTTAGGTCCCATGCAAGAAATGGGAATGAATTTCAAACACTGGGCAAAGTTGATTGCCTAGAAAACCAATTAGATGCCTCGGATTTTAAATTTTGTAAATCCCAACTCGCCTAGCATTCATGTAAGTTTGCATGTTATCATGGGCGGCATCAACATGCCGTGGTACAAACTTCGCCCAGCTAAAGGGCAGGTTTGGGTATATGCTTCACAAACCGAGCTTCTCACAACAAGCATGATGGTTTTCGGTAGGAACGCCCCACCTTTGGGGACTAAACAATATCCATTGCCTCCTAATGCATTCCAATTTTTTTTCGTGTCAACATAGAACAACAGGAGGTTGTGTGTTTTTGTGATTTTTCGTCTGCTTTGGACATTTTTGTGCATTAACTTAGGTTTCTATGCATTTTATGTGCGAATTAAAAGTTTGAACAACATGCACATGCTCCAAGGCATATAAATTGGTTGAAAAATCTTAGGTCCCATGCAAGAAATGGGAATGAATTTCAAACACTGGGCACCGTTGATTGCTGGCAAAACATTGAGATGCCTGGTTTATAAATTCTAGTAAATCCAAAACGTGTCTCAAATTCATGAAACTTGGCAAGCTATCATGGAGCAGCATCAACATGCCGTGGTATAATTTTGTCATATTTGGGGCAGGTTTGGGTGAATGCTTCTCACAAACCGTAGCTTCACAACAAGGATGATGGTTTTCGTAGGGAATGTCCCACCTTTGGGGACTAAACGATATCCACCTCTTATTGCTTTCTTCAGCTTTTTTTCTCGTGTCAACATAGAACAACAGGAGGCTGCTGTGATTTTGTGATTTTTCGTGTTCATTTGGAAATTTTTGCATTAACTTAGTTTTCTATGCATTTTGCAAATGCGAATTCAAATTTGAACAACATGCACATTCTCCAAAGGCAAATAAATTGGTTGAAAAATCTTAGGTCCCATGCAAGAAATGGGAATGAATTTCAAACACCGGGCACCGTTGATTGCCGCAAAACATTAAGATGTCTGGTTTTAAATTCTAGTAAATCCATAACGCTGGGCCTCAAATTCATGAAACTTGGCATGTTATCATGGAGCGCATCAACATGCTGTGGTACAAATTTTGTCCTATTTGGGGCAGGTTTCTGATATGCTTCTCACAAACCGGAGCTTCTCACAACAAGCATGATGGTTTTTCGTAGGGAACGCCCCACCTTTGGGGACTAAATGATATCCATTGCCTCTTATTGCTTTCAATTTTTTTTCTTGTGTCAACATAGAACAACAGAAGTGTTGTGTGAATTTTTGTGATTTTCGGGGTTTGTTTGGACATTTTATGCACTAACTGAGTTTTCAATGCATTTTATCTGCATAATTCAATTTGAACTATATGCACATGCTCCAAAGGTATATAAATTGGTTGAAAAATCAAATTTGTCCTTGGGTGCATGCTTAGGTCCCATGCAAGAAATGGAATGAATTTCAAACACCGGCAAATCGTGATTTCGCAAAACATTGAGATGCCGGATTTTAAATTCTAGTGAATCCAAACTCGTCTGAATTCATGAAACTTGGCATGCTATCACTTGAGCTGCATCAACATGTCGTGGGTACAAATTTTGTCCCATTGGGGCAGGTTTGGTATATGCATCTACAAACAGAGCTTCTCACAACAAGAATGATGGTTTTGAGTAGGAACGTCCCACCTTTGGGGAAAAAACAATATCCATTGCCTCTTATTGCTTTCAAAATTTTTCTCAAGTCAACATAGAACAACATGAGTGTTGTGTGATTTTGTGATTTTTCGTCTGCTTGGACATTTTTGTGCATTAAGTTAGTTTTCTATGCATTTTGTGCATAATTCAAATTTGAACAACATGCACATGCTCCAAGGCATATAAATTGGTTGAAAAATCTAGGTCCCATGCAAGAAATGGGAATGAATTTCAAACATTGGGGCACCGTTGATTGGTGTAAAACATTGAGATGCCTGGTTTTAAATTCTAGTAAATCCAAAACGCGCCTCAAATTCATGAAACTTGGCATGTTATCATGGAGCGGCATCAACATGCCGTGGTACAAATTTTGTCCTATTTGGGGAAGATTGGATGTATATGCTTCTCACAAAGCGGAGCTTCTCACAACAAGCATGATGTTTTCGTAGGGAATGTCCCACCTTTGGGGACTTAAATGATATCCATTGCCTCTTATTGCTTTCAATTTTTTCTCGTGGTCAAAGATAGAACAACATGAGTGTTGTGTGAATTTTTGTGATTTTTTGGGTTTTTTTGTCATAGCCTCTAGATCCTTGTTTGTAATTAGTTGCATCTTCATCCATGTCATCATGTTTAAATTTCAGTTGAACTTGAAATGGGATTGTTGAAACCCTAACACCAATTGAATTCAACTAGGTTCAATAACTTCAATGGACCCAAATTCTTTAGAAAAGTTCATGATTTTGTTAAAGGTGAAAACTCCGCCAAAAGTGATGCACATATTTCTAGGCCATTATGGATATTTGAATTAAATCTATTGTATTTGACTTGGGAATTTAAATACTATAAATAATTTAAATGTTCAAATAATGTCGAACAATTTTGGGCCACCTAAATAATTCAGCAAGTGTCCATGAATATTTTCAGGATTTTAGGAAATGCCTTGGTATTTTTCCTAAGCTCAAAACAGAGGCAAATAATTAGAAACAAAACAAATTAGAAACAAGAGAGAGGAGAACTTACTCCTGCTTACCTGTCAAGCACGTACCTGGTCAGCCCACCCGGCCCCACCCGACCGGGCCTCCTCCTATCGCTTTCCTCCTGTTGGGGCCAAGGCAGTCTGATGTGCGCCAGCACCATCGGCTTACCACCTCCCCGCTTGCCGCCTCGACGCTCAAGATGCCACGTGAACCTTCGGAGCGGTATGATCCCCCACACCTCCTTCTCCTTTCTCTCGTCTCGCCGCTTCCTCACTCAACGCCACTGCGCCGCCGACAAGCACCACCGCGGCCACCGCCTCCCCTCGCCTCCGACATGACCAGAGCTCCGCCACCATCGCCACGCCACTGTCGACCACCACGCGATGCCAAACGCCTCAAGCGCCACCCGACCCCTTCGCTGCTTTGCACGCCGAGATCGCCGGGCGACTCCCATCTACACCAGCCCTCCCACTCCGGCCAATTCGCCAGAGGTGACCGTGGTGAGCTGCTGGCTTATTTTTCCTCTCTCGTTTTCTTCTCAGATGCCATAGCGATCAAGATCGAGCCTCACCAACACGCCATGAGCTCGTCAGCCGACGAGGCTCGGCCACCCAACGGCCGCACCCCTCGCTTTCTAACTCACCACTTCCCAGAGCTGAACGCTGCTTAACTAACGCTGCGGCCAGGCCTCGTAGCCCTCGGGTTCGACCTCACTGAGCCCGGCCGCGCCAACCCATCGTGGGCGCCTGCCTCGCCACCCCGAGCTTCACCATCGCCATTCAAACAACACGGCTCGCCTCCCGTCCTCAGATGCCTCCGCCTCCCCTTTGGTCGCCGAGCACGAAAGTGCACTTCCACCATCGCAGATATTTCGCCATGCCAACGCCATGAAGCCTGACTGTTGACGCTGACCGGTGGCCCAGTTGACTTCGTGTCTATGACACGGAGGCCCGCCTCGCTAATTAACTTAGATTAGTGCTAATCTAATTTTAGTTAGTAACTAACTATCGACAGCCGGGACCCACAGTGTCAGGGTTGACCTGGATCATGCTTCGCTGATCAAGGCCATAAAGGACGCCATGCTAACGCAGTAAATCTTTTACGGATTATTCTATACAGTGAAATTCCGTAAAATAGCCAAACTTCTAAAAAACATAGAAATTAATCTATAGCTCGTAATGAAATAAATTATATATGAAAATTATCAAAAATGCAATCTATCCATATGTATCATTTTCATGCATGTTTGAGGAAGTTAACCCCACTGTTTAGGAAGAAACATGACTAGGAAAATTTGATAATAGATTTGGAGTTGAATTTGATCTAGTTTTGAATTCCACTTCAATCAAAAATAACCTTCTCAGCATATAGCTCAAATCACAGCATATTTCATGCCATGATCATGCATCATATTGTGCATTGCATTGATTATGTTTCCTTCCGTGTTGCTGTATTTGTCCCCTCTCGATAGACGTGGGTTCCGATGATGAGTTCGATGACACCAATGAAGAACTATAATATCTTCGTAGTGCCGTGCAAGCAAACCTCCTTGTTCATTCCGATACAATCCCACTCTCTCGCCCCTCGCTTCTCTTTCACTGAGATTAGGACAATAACTAATCATTTGTTACTTTATATGTAGTTGAACTCCCTTATCCTCTCGTGATGACCTATCATTGCCACAAAGATATAGATGAAACCCACTAGCATGAGTAGGAGTTGTTTGAGCCCCTGATGTGCCTACCATTCATGCTTGTTTGTCATGCCTGCCATCGCTTAGAGTTGAGTCAGTCCGATTCATCGGGATGAATTGGAATGGTGTGTGAACATGTCCCATCATGAGAGCTAAGTGTGAACACGATTTGGTAAAGGTAGAAGGGTGAGAGGCCATGTAGGAGTACATGGTGGGTTGTCTCATTGAAGCTGCCTCACGAACTAAGTTCTCGTGTTTAGGATCCATGAAACAGTTACTACCATGCATTGGGCCCAAACCAATGGACCTCTCTCTTCTTAACCACCCTTGTTCTCTCATCTGTAGGAGTTGCAACTAGTTTCTCGTGTTTGTAGTATGTCAATGTCAGACGCTACCGGACCTTAGGGTGGGCTGTTGTGTAGGTACGTGGCACGTAACCAATGCCCGCTTGGTATCTCGGAACCCCGCACAACATCATTCGGGCTGTATGTGGAAACTCCGGCGGACTCCCTATGGATGGAACTCAATAGGCGATAAACCCGGACTAGAGACTTGAGGTTTAGGTAGGTCGTGGCCGACACCCACGCTGGGCTTCCGCTAGAAGGATGCTGAGTACATGTCGTAAACGGGCGGTAAGTGGTGAGAGCGTGTGAAGAAGTACACCGCAGGTTAACATCATCTATTCAATAGCCGTGTCCGCTGTAAGGACTTCCGGTTGCCTATAACAGTTCATAGACAAGGAAAGTGGATACTTAAACGCTGCAAGATAGTGTGAGTGCTATGGATGGCACTCTCAGAGGGAGACGGAAGCGATCCATAGTGGTGTATTGAAATGGTGAATATGTGGACTCGCAGCGCCACTCAAAAGAGTTACTTGCGTGAGTAGTTCAGATAGCCACCGAAGTCAAAGCTGGCTTGCCGCAAATAAACTCCACCACCCCTTTGTTGATACCGATGCATATGTAGTTAGTTCTGATAAGTCTTGCTTGAGTACATTTGTACTCACGCTTTCTTATTTTATGTTTTTGAGAGATGTCGGCCTCGCTAGTAGTTCCGTGTGGACTTTCGACGCTTAGCTTGATACCTCGCCACGATCTTGTGCCCTCTGCAGATCTCGGTAGATAGTCGTGCTTCTCAGCCTTTTCATTTATAGTTGTCTATACTCGACATGTTAAGCTTCCTCGCATGTGTTTGACTTGTATAAGCCAATGCTGGGTCGAGAGACCCATGTTTGTAATATCTCGCCCTCGGAGCCTAATGAATAAATACTTGAGTCAGAGAGTTATGTTGTGATGCTATGTTGTATTTACACATATCGAGCATATTGTGTGTATGATTGAAATGCTTGGTATGTGTGGGATACGCACAATCTAGTTGTTTATCCTTGGCAGCCTCTCTTATGGGGAAATGTAGTCTAGTGCTTCCATGAGCCATAGTAGTCCGCTACAGCCCGGTTCCACCGGAGTCCCGCTAGCCCAAAGACTACTGCAGGACACTTGATCGGCCGGGCATGTGTTTCACTTCGCTCCGTGTTCCGTTCTTCGGGAAATGTCACGCGTGACATTCGAGTCCTCGCTTAGGCTGCTACAGCCCGGTTCCTCGAGTCTCATAGCCTGCTATGCACAGCCCGGATTCACACGCTGCTAACCGACATGCTCGATGTGATTCATGTATGCTCTGTTCCCTATGGGTTAGTGCCGCTTTAGTTCACGATTTCAGCCATGTTGGTCTGGTTCTCTATCATATGGATGCTAGCGTACACTATCATATACAATGAGCCAAAAGGCGTAAACGGTCCCTCGCTTGTGAAGTCGATCGTGACTCCACTTAACACCGTGGGACCAGCCGGACCGAGTCCTTTTGTCGGTGGGGGCGGAGATTGCACGAAGAGCGATCGAGGCGATGCACACGAAGCGTGTTTACCCAGCTTCGAGCTCTCCCGAGAGATAATACTCCCACCGCTGCTTGTCTGATTGGATTGTGTTCTTGTAGGGGAGCATCGAGAGCTACAAACCTAGCTTGAGTGTTTCTAGTCTCGAATGAGTCGAACCTGCCGTGAACCCCTCACGCTATGCGCATGGGCCTCCTTTTATAGGCTCAAAGGTCACCACAGTGGCAACGTAAACAAGGGCAAAATGGGAAAATGAGTTGCTGTTGGTAAGCACTTTGTACGTAGTATTCTACCTAACTCGACGCAAGAAGGGACAAAAGCATTAAATGCCCATCTATGTCGCCTAAACAAGGTAGAAAGGACCGTCAGGGGCACCACCGCCACACGATGGCACCGTCGCCGCCGCACATGGCGCTCTCCGCCGGCTGCATTAACTTTCTTGACACGCACGCTCGAATGGCCCCATGACGACATCGCTGGTCACATGATGATGAAGAGGTTGCCGCCAGGGCAAGCACCTTGCCGCTGGCTGAATCCTTTGTCGCGCCGGAGCTTGTCGTCATCAGTTTTCCCCGCAAGCTCCTCTTGCCGGGTCTTGCTTTCAAGGTGGCCTTTGAGTATTTCCCGCAAGCCTCTCTTGCCGGGCCTTGTCTTCTTGGCTTAAATATTTTGTTCTTGAATGGCTCCAAAGGAACCATTTGAGGACCTTGACGGTCACTAGGCAGCTCTCATCAAGGTGCTGTGAATCGCTCAGGCATCGAGTTCAGATACCAGGGTACCCTCACTCTAGTACAACGGTATTGCCTCTCGGCTCGGCCACACACGCAAGCCGAAGCCGCTGTTGGGCCAGGCCTAAAGAGTGCACGGCACGCTGCCTAGATCACGCCAAGCATTTGTTCCCGACTCCACCACATCCCCCACTTAATAGCACGATGCATTAACGGGCGTGGCCAGGAGATCGTGGGGGCTTTTAATTGGAAAAGGAACGTCCGCCCTCTCCCTCCTTATAAACAGGGGAATCAAAGGTGTAGCCCACCTCGCCATTTGCTGTCCCATCTTGAAAACCACCGCTGTTCTTCTTCTCTAGTCTCAAGAGAGCAACGCCCGCTCCCATCGCCATTTAACGCCATCAACGGCCGGTCTTCTCCTCCACCTCCGCCATGGTTCAAAGTCGACAAGGGAAGGCGCGAAGTCGCCGAGGCGCAGCGGTCAAGGGCGCCGCGAAAGGAGCGGCCTTCTTCCCCCAGTTCGACGCCAAGGAGCCGAGGAGGGCTACTACCTTCTTCTGTCGACGGAGACGCTGGCGTATTCGCAAGCACAAAGGTACTTCTCCGCCAAGATCGTAGTCAGCCTTCTCGAGCTGGTACCCTTCTTCAAGGCTTTTTCTATTGCGGGCTCGCCCTTCTTCTCGAAGTTCTTCTCATGATATCATGAACACCTACGGGTTTCGCCTCCCTTGATTTCAACCCCAACGCTTGTCCTCGACCATGGCGGTTTTCGTGACACCTCTTCGAAAACCTTTGTCGGAGTCCACCCAAACGTAGCCTTCTTTCCGCCACTCTTCATGCCTCGTGGTCGAGAGAGGAGAGCTACTGCGGAGGGATTGCTTGGATCTCCAGGATCGCAAGAAAGAATCCTATCTCGGAAGGAGGAGCCCGCAACAACTCGGGAGGAGTGGAGAGCCGAATTGGTGTTGGATCGCTGAGGAGAACTCCGCCTTTTTCACCGCCCAGCGCCAACTCCCATAGTGCGCGCAATGATTGGGGCAACTTGGCGCCCAAGATGCGAAGGTTGAAGATTGCCGTGACTTGGATCTTGGCGCGTGTGCTTGCCGGACTCATCAGAGGCGAAGTTGGCGAGATTTCTTCGCCGCGATTGTTCCTTGCAGAGAGGAGGAGTCCTGCTTGGGAGTTCCAAACCCGCGGATATCGCGAGGCTGCGCCGGCCTCAACCGGAATTTCACCGCCTTGGAGTTGGACGAATGCTTCGGAGTTGTTCAAGCATGACCCCGATCACCCCGAGTGGTTCATGTTGCCGAGGGAGTCGCCCCATTGTGCAACAACTTCGCCGACCGCAGATTCGCGCCATGATGCCCTTGTGCGATTCACATGGGATCGCTCCAACCGGCAAGAGCTCATGGACGACGCCGCGTAGCAGCAGTTCTTCGATAGCTTGAAGAAGTGCCGATCCGCTTCGACGAAAGCGTAAGTGGCTCACCCGCTACACCACCGGACGCCGAGATGCAGCATGACACTACTCAGCTGGAGGAGGCGGCAGCTGCCGCCCGCTTAGCTTAATTCGGTTCACCATGGAGGAGGCAGAGGGTGCAGAGGCGGCAAGCCTTGCCAATCGAGAGGAGCTTGCTTGGCGAGGAGGAGCAGGCTGAGCCTGAAGTTGAGCCGAGCGCGCCGAGGGCGCCCTCCACACCTTCAAGTAGCTTGCTCATGAGCGTGAGCCCAAGCCTCAACTAAGAAGGCGCCTCAAGACTGGGAAGTGATATGCGGCAGACGGAAGCAACAGCCGCAGGCTGCGCACGCGCTTCCACTCATGCAAGCATCACAGCACAAGGAGCGCCTCACACTGCTGCAACAACCGAGGCGGATCCTCTCAGCTACTGCCACCCCGCTAAGCGGTCAAGAGAGCCCACGCTCCTTTCAGCACCGGAGGCAAGCCGGAATTTGATCTCTCCGGCCACCCGACGAGGAAGAAGAAGAAGAGTAAGCTCTGGTGTTGTGCTTGTATTTCTTCAATTTGGTTGCTTTGTCTTCAGATCTGATTTCTTCCTTTAATCCTTTTCCTTTTTCAGGACGCCGCTCAGAGTGAGCTAAGAGAGCTAAGACCTCTGTGGTTGGTCATCGAAGATTTATCCTCTGTGGCGACGGGAGGCTGCTCTTGAGACCTCTTGCCGGACCGTAAGAAATTCTCTCAAAGCAGCCCCCAAAGACAGCCCCAACCAGAAGTATTTGGTTTATTTCTATGGTTAGGTGCATGGGTGCTCTTTCTTGCTGATATCTGATTTGCTGATTTGTGGTAGGAGCAGAGCAATTCACCATGGGAGGTCCCTAAGTCGCCTCCCCAAATTCCATCTGCTTCAACTACGCCACCAAGGGAGAATTCTCCGCAAGGGAGCGCCTCCGCAAGGGATGCTTTTCGACAAGGGAAGCCCCGACAAGGGAAGCGCCAATGATCCTCCGGGTTGAGACCGCGCCATGCGATCCCATCGCAGTAATCCCTTTAGACCAAAAATTTCCTGGGGCCTTTTTTCTTCTGTTTTTCAACATTTGCTTGATCGTTTTTTCTTTTTTCTGATCGCCGATCCATCTCGCCGCAGATGGCATGGAGACCGAGGTCGCCGAGAAGAACGTGACGGGCGGCAATCACCGACGACGCCGCCACTATGGAGGAAGAGGCTGGCCAGGCGGGTCCCACCGGGCAGGAGGCCGCCAGGCTGCCGCCGCAAAGGCCGGGCGAGGGGTCCGGTGATCGATCGACGACCTGAGGTCGTGAGGGAGCGCCAGCGCCACACCGACCGCCGATCCCTCCGCCACCGATGCAAAGGTCAGTTCAAGAGCCCCAGCCCCTGGCCATCTCAAGGCCGCGACGTTTTCATCAAACTCCCCGGCGCCGAGTCGGCATGCTTGGTCAAGGGGAGACCTTGACGAAGAGCCGCTCGCCTCCGCTGGTTGTTGCGTTGACGCGCCAAGCAGCAGAGTGCGAAGTCTCGAGGAGGAGCAGCAAGAAGCCGGTGTCGCCTACCGCGCCTGGCTGCCAAGCTGGAGTCCCTGGAAGCACTTTGTCGCGAGGGCGGAGCGGATATGGAGAAGCGCAGAAGAGCTCCGTGCGCCAACCAAGAAGCTTCTCCGGACGTGGCAGAAGAGCGGGCGATCGCCGAAGAGCGACAGCCTTCATCCTTGAGAAGCCTGGAGGTCGAGGAGCAGCAACGCTTGCCGTGAG
Source organism: Aegilops longissima (assembly GCA_021605205.1). NCBI lineage: Eukaryota > Viridiplantae > Streptophyta > Magnoliopsida > Poales > Poaceae > Aegilops > Aegilops longissima. The sequence continues at coordinate 5,851 of JAHIAM010001070.1, read as the reverse complement.
AAGCTATCTCAAGAAGAAGGCGAAATGGCGCGCAGCGGAAGATCAACTTGACAGCAGCGAGGAAGAGCTTACGCTGCCATGGCAATCACTTGGCGGAGCTCTCAAGGAAGCGGGCGATGCCGCCAAGCACCTGCCGAGGCCGCCAAGAAGGAGTTGGAGACAAAGGTGACGATCTCGGAGGCTGGCCTGCAGTAAGAGCGGCGAAGACCGCATCACTGAAGGCTAAGCACAGAAGGACGCCTACACTCTTGGCGCAGTTGCAGTGGCCGCCCTCGCTGAGAGGATCAAAGAGCCTCGATGCCGCCAAGGACTCTAAGGCGGATCTTTGAGTTGAAGCTGACCACCCCGATGGAGACGCTGGATGGCGCAAGGAGCCGGAGGTGGCCTCCATGGAGACGATCAAGACCAACGAGGAGCTGCCGACGAGGTGCCACGACCGCCGAACACCTTCTGAGAGAACGAATGCACTGGACGGAGGGTCTTGTTGATATCGCCGCCGCCATCGACAAGGAGCTGATGGAGCTGGGATGGTGGACCTTGGTACTCCTCCGACGAAGCGCCCAACCCAGCCGGGGCCAAGCTCACTGCTCTCAAGGGCTGCAGGACGTTTTCCAATGGGCTCCGGAAGAGATCCCAAGTAGTTGGTCGGTGAATCGCTGCCGATCGTTGCAGGAGCCTCCGTAAGGTGTTGATGAAGGTGGTCTTCCGCAATCCAGGCCTCAACCTCAACGGGCCCTCAGATCCCTCGCCGCCAGATGTCAATGTGGAGGCGGCCAAAGCCCTTGTCGAACCCATTGTGGACAAGGTGGGTGCAAGATCAACGTTGATGGCGCACCGTGAGACTAGGGCCGCTAATTTTATCTTTCCTTGTCGCCGTTGATCATGTTTAGGAGAAAAATATATTAGATCGAGCATGTTATTTTGTAATATACTCTATCTTTAGGTAACGATCGCAATGTTATTTCCTTTACTTGATTCCTTCCTTTTGTATGTTTGTGCCTCACGCTTTTGGAACTTGTCGGCGCTGGCACCTTCTGGCCATGAAGCTGCCGAAAAGTGAACGTCAAGAGTTTGTCGGCGATGTCAGCTTCCCGATAAGCAACCTTGTCGCAACTAGTTGCAGCTCACTTAAATTGTTGAGCGGACTCGAACAAAGTAAGGGCATGCCGACCAGCCACGAAGTTGGTTCCTCCAACAGGCATTTTCCATTCAAAGTACTATCGCTCGAGGAAGATAACTTAAAATTTAAAAACTGATTGCTCAAACTTTGGCAACTTAGCTTTTCTGTCGCTTGCTTTCCCTGCAAGGCGATACTCGAGCGACGCTTGTGGCCTACACACCATTATCTTCTCCTTCCCCGGTTGATTTGTGGGTGAGGGAACCTCCCTTTCTTTGAGAAGAAAGAAGAGAAATATAGTTATGGAGCCTTGTGGCTCATTATTGTTTACGGTGTGGATGCTGCACAACATATCGATAACACATGCAAATTGATTATGAAAGCATGAAATTGACAAGTTGTGCGCAACACATGAGCTTTACTATATGGCACGGGTTCAGCGCCTCGGCTTTGTAGGCCAAAGGATTACATGCAACATCGGCAAGATTTTAGATAGAAGGTGGTTGTTTGAACAAGTTCCGCAACCACGCCTTTATGGGTAAAACTTATTAAGATGCTCAATGTTCCGTGAGTTGCTCACCGGAATGCCATCTTCGGTCTCAAGGCTGACAAATGCCAGCCTAGTGACTCGCTTCACCCGACAAGGGCCTTCCCACTTCAAGCGCCAACTTGTTGGAATTCTTGGCGGATTGAACGCTACCAAGAACAAGGTCGCCTCCTCTAAACTTCGGCACTAACTTTGCGGTTATGGAAGCGGCGCAAAGCTTGTCGGGTAACGAGCGGCTCTGACAAAGAGCTTCAAAGACGGTCTCTCCTCAAGGAGAAGCACATCTTCTCGCAGCTGCTCTTGCTCAATCTAATCATAAGCTTAGTACTGAGGTGACCCGTGACGGTTCCGTGGGGAGAACTGCCTCCGCTCCATAGACTAGAGCAAAGGTGTCCGCCAAGGCCTCGACGGCGTCCGTCTCGATCGACCAAAGAACCACCCAAGCAGCTCCTCAATCCAGCTTTCTTCCGCGACTGCAGCGGTACTGCCGAAAGTTCTGTCTTTGAGCTCTCGTGAGCACTTCAGCATTTGCCCTTCCGGCTGACCGCTGTTTCTGATGAGCAATGGTAAGGGCGCATCTTGGCGCCAAGATCTTGGACGACAGGATGAAGGTGCGGTTCGTGAATTGTGTGCCATTGTCGGTGATGATCCCGTTCGAACTCCCAAAACGGCAAACAATTGACTCAAGAACTTGAATGCGGATCGTGCTGTCACCTTCCTCACTGCTTCCACTCTCCGCCACTTTGTGAACTTGTCGATCGTGAACGCATAAGTACTCAAAGCCCCTTATTAGCTCGGGAAAGGGGCCGAGGATGTCGAGCCTCTAGACCGAAAAATGGCCGTGATAAAGGATCGTATGGAGAGCTTGAGCTGGTCGGGTATCTTCTTGGAATGGAACTCGCACGCTTCACACTTGGTTACTTGTGCAGTTGATCCGGAGGGCTGTCGGTCAAGAAACCTTTGCCGAAAGCTTTGCCGCAAGTGCTTCTGCGCCAATGTGGTGAGCATATGCCTCCATGTATCTCGCCAATGCTTTCTGGCCCATCTTCCCGGTGAATACACTTCAATTTCACACCGCTGAGTCTTATTCAGAGAGCGTGTTGTCGCATAAACCGATACATACTTGACTGCCGGGCTACTTTCTCTTCGCTTCTTCTTGCTCTTCGAAGTTCTCCTCGTCATGCGCGAAATGCACGATCTGTCAACGGCATAAGCGCCGGAGCTATGCTCGACAACAAGGACTAGCACATTCCGTCAGCGTGGAAACATCCGCTTTCACGGTAAGAACTTGCGGCTCAGCCGAGTTTGATGTTCCCCGGCAAGCTTGCCGGAGCAAAACTTGTCGGGAGCGCCCGCTTCAACCGAACAAACCTTAGGGTTTGGTCGGAGCAGATCGCCTCAAAGATTTTTGGTGTTGATCCTAGGGACCTCATGCGCGCGGCTTCGGGTAGCTCGCCGGAAGTAGGTCACCGAAATCAACTTCCTTCTTCTTTGTTCTGTCCAGCTTGATGGTGTTACGGCTGGTTGAGAGCTTGCTTGAGCACGAAGATTCCTAGTTCCATGTGTAACTTGAGTGCGGAGCACGACAATGTGCCATCGCGAATGCTATCATTTCGAGCTCTTGAACATGTTCCATCTGTGAGGCCGGCCAAAGTGTTCTTCTAGCTTCTCACTTCATCGACGTAGGCTTCCATCAACGACTCGATAATCTTTTGTTTACTTGGCGGATCCAAGCTTTTAGTCACCCTCGACAACGAGCTTTGATCCCAAGGTTCATCGCATCTCGAGACCAGAAGCAAACCTTCATACTCTCTGTATTGTTTGTTGCTTGCTCCTTGGGAAAGTGCATTTGAACTATGTACTTGAGGTGTCTTCTGGGTGCGATAGCAGCACGCCGGCACCGGGCGCCAGGCGAGAAGGCACCGCCAAAGTACATCAGCCATTCCTTTCTCGCCTTCCTTACGGGATGCCTGCCTCAAATTTCTTCGCCTTGCATTGGCGCCCATTCCGCTATGAACTCGCCAAAGGTCTCGCTTTTGGATAGTTAGCAAGTTTCAAACTTGAGGCCAAAGCTTGACAGTTCCGTGCCCACCGACAATCCCGCTCGCTGCTTCTCGGATTTTGCAAGATTCTCTTCAGCAGAAGCGAGTGACAACCGTGGATCTCATGTGCTTGAAGTAATGGCGAAGCCGAGGCCATGAGGAGGCCGGAAATAAAGTTATTGCACAATCGGAGTACCTTGACTCTAGCCCCCAGAAGGGAACCCGACAGTACACCGGCGCTGCACCATCTTTTTCTATATCTTCGCAACTCGCGCAGTCCGCCTTGTCGGGACCAGAGCTTGTCGGGGAAGCCCCTCGCTTGTCGCCGGATGCATCTCGCCATCATCTCGCTTCTCCTTTCCGCTTATTAACGCAGCACTAACCACTTGATTGGTTGCCGCTTATATATAGCAGCAACTTCTTGTGGCCTAGGTGCGAACAAGTGTTGGAGTAGAGGACAGTACCTCTTTAGGTCTCTGCAGTACGCAGCCTCCGCTTTGGGAGTCCATTTCATTGACCTGCCTTTTTCAAAATCTTGAAAATGGCAGTATGCGCCAGAGACCTAGAGATAAACTCCGCCGAGAGCAGCCACGCGAACCGCAAGTCTTCGTGACATCCTTGACGCGCTTTTGGTGCTTCAATCTCTCAATGGCCTTTGATCTTGTCGGTTGGCTTCAATTCACGAGATTGACGAAGAACCCAGAAGCTTGCCGAAGGGAATCCAAACACGCACTTTCGGGTTGAGCTTGAGGTTGATCTTTATGCAGATTTGCAAAGGTCTCATCTAAATCTTGAACCAGAGTTGCTTTGTCTTGCTTTTGACCACTATGTCATCCATGTAGGCTTTACATTTCTGTGCATTTGCGGCTCAAAAGCCGCCATGGACTACTCTTGTAAACGCTGAACCAGCATTCTTAGCCCAAAAGGCATCCGACAAAACAGTAGGTGCCACATGGGTGATGAATGCGTTTTCTTCATCCTCTTCTGCCATGAAGATCCGATGATATCTCTGAATATGCATCAAGAAATGAAAGCAAATCACATCCAAGCCGTGGAGTCAATAAATCTGTCGATGCGCCGCAAGGGAAATGGGTCTTTGGACAAGCTTTATTAACATATGTGAAGTCAATACAAAGTCTCCATTTCCCATTTGCCTCTATGTAACAACTACAGGATTGGCCAACCACGAGGATGGAGCACCTCCGACAAGGCCCTGCCGCTTCCAACTTCTTGATCTCTTCCGCAATGAACTCTTGGCGCCCAATCGCTCGCTTCCCGATTTTCTCGCTTGATGGGCCGCGATGATGACGTAGACAGCTAAGTGGTGCTCAATTACCTTCCTGAACACCGGGATGTCCGACGTTGTTATGCAAACACGCCGACGTTCGCTGCAGAGAAAGCAACGAGCTGCTACTTTCCTATTTAGGTGAGAGAGGGCACCGATGGTGAAGGTACCACCAGCTAAGCCAGCCCTTCTTGGCGGCACCTTTTGGTCTTCGTGGAGCTGCCATCATCTTTCTTGCACTTGCCGGTGGAGCTCGATGGCGCCTCCTCGACGGTAGCGCAGCACCAAGAGGTGCGCTTGCCGAGAGGGCATCGTAGAGCTTTTGCCGACTTGGTCTTCTTCTTCTTCCCACCGGAGCTTCATCGGCTAGTGATTTGCTATTTGTTGCAGCCGCTGCCTCCTAGTAGATCTTGTCGGGCGCAGATAAGAGCATCCTTCTTGTCGCCATGGACAGAAATGACACTTATCGGGCTCCGCATCTTGAGTAAGTTAGGTATAATGAGGCTGCCATGAAAATGGCGAGTGTCGGACGGCCGAGTATCCCATTGTAGGCAATGGAAAATCAGCGACGCCAAATGTGACCTTCTCATTCCTCGTTTAGTTCATCGCCAAATGGTACCGGGCAACGTGATCTTCCCTTTGGCTTGCTCCTTCCCGGTTAATTCTTGAATGCTGCCATCTCTTCGAGCTCATTGCCGTGGATCAAGCTCCGGAGCACCGCGATGAGATCAGGTTAAGCCGCCCCGCCATTAACTAGCATCTTGGTGACCTTGAGGTTGCGGATCGCTGGTGAGACCAACATCTCGCAAGCACCAATCGCTGCGGTGCAATCGGGGTGGTCCTCAATATCAAAGATGATA
>JAHIAM010001069.1:0-39663 GCA_021605205.1 Aegilops longissima | reverse complement strand
CCTTGAGGAACAAGAAGATTCAGCTTATGGAAAGCTTCACAGATCCCAAAAGGCTTGAGGATTAGACTGCTAAGAAGCTTCCGCCAAAGCATCCGAATGACATTGGCCTTGCCCGAGTATATTCAATACTTGGGTTGTATTGAATCATTTCACCCATCGAAGTCCGCCGAGGTTGAGGTTGGGCTGAGGAAGATGTACTTGAGACTTTGTGATCGTGAAAATGTCCACTTTCCTTCCCAACAAGAGATGTCTCCACGTATTAATGCATGGACAACGCCGCCAACTCAAGATCGGAGGGTAATTTTTCCCTTTAACAAGGTATAAGCCACAACCTCTTCTCTTGTTAACAAAAGACCGAGACCTTGAAGAGAAGCATCAAAAAACTTCAAATGGCTTGGATTCATCAGAGGAGTCAAGGAGCTGGACGAAGCTTTTGAGGGTATTGAAAGCAACGCCACACTTGGAGACCGTATATTTTGCTTCCGAGAAGGTTGGAAAGAGGCTTTGCAATCTTGGAGAAATTTCCCTAATCTTAATAGCTTGAAGACCAAGAAAATCATGAGTGCTTGACATTCCGAGGAGGTTCCCAATTCAAATTGCGACACCTTATCGATTAAAATGCCTTTTGGGTAGATGATATGACCAATAAGCACTTCATCAAGCCAAAATTCAATTTGGAGAACTTAGCAAGAATTGATACTCCGAGTTGTCTAGCACCAATCGCAAATGTTTGGCATGATCCTTCTTATTCTTGGAGAAGACCAAAATATCATCAAGATAGACCAAGACGAATTCATTGGTGTAGGGTTGAAGATGAAATTCATCATCCGAGAGAATGGAGGAGCATTGACAAGGCCGAAGACATGAAAGATATTCATAAGAACCAAAGCTTGTTCTAATGCGTTTGGGAATATCTTGTTCACGTAACAACTGATGATACCCTAAAAGGTCAAGCTTGAGAACACAGAAACCTTTGAGTTCCAAAAGCTCATTGATGTTTGAAGTGGATACTTGTTCTGATTGTCTTCTTATTCAATGGACGGAAATCGACAAAGTCGGTCCCGCCATCCTTCTTCCGGACAAAAAGAACACCACAACCCCAAGGAGATGAACTCGGCCGATCAAACCCAGACGCCTTGTTCATCGAAATGCTTTTCAATTCCTTCAGCTCATCAGTCCAAGCTTGTATGGACGCTTGCAACGGGTTCGGCTGTGCTCAAGATCGATAACAACTCAATGGCCGGAAGAGGCATACCCAAGCTTTCTCGAAAGACATCTTGGTACTCACAAACGACGAATCGAGAGATAGCATTCGCCGCCTTCCATTGAGAGAAAACAACCAATGGTTTCATCACGAAGCGCATAGATGATCACATCATTAGAAGAGTGAGTCAATTGATTTCCGGCAGCACAATCAAGCCGAGCTTTGCCGATAAAGCCACCCATTCCGAGGATAAGATCAATATCCAGTCACCAAGAACCATTGGTTTAGCCGAAATCATAATCGCCCATCTTGATAGAAACATCCGAGCCATCATTTTGTATTCATGAACAAACCCGGAGAGGAAACCGCTATCTTAGGCATCGACAAGATGCAAATTGTCATGGATGCAAAAGGTCTTGATATGAAAGAAATAGATGCACCAAAGATCAAATAAGACTTTTGGAATATCATTAACGGAAGATTACCATTATCACATCAAGATTCTCCGCTTGAGCTGCATTCATCATATTCACCTTTGCGCACTTGGGATTTGTGACCAACGATTGCCGGAAGATTTCACAGAGGAGGAGGGGAAGGCGCTTTTGGTTGAAGCACTTGTTCGCATAGTGACCTTTCTCCGACTTTGTTGCAAGTCACCCAGAGCGGGGTAAGGAGCACTACCTTGGAGCTTGAGAATTAGACTTGTTCGATAGCTTGGTTGGGTGGTGGGAAGATCCACGCCACCGAGTTCTTCTCCGAAAGGGACGGAACGGAGGAGGAGGAAGGTAAACTTCGCGCTTAGTGCCACTTGAGAGGAAGAAGAAGATGAATGCATCCCCGATTCTCTCTTAGAAGCCTCACATTTGAGTCAGCTTCTTGCTTCGAGCCATGTTGTAGAAATCATCATACTTATCCGCTCAAAAAAGCACAAGAGCTAATTGCATCTTCTCTCGCACCACCTCCAATTGATAGATCATACTTTTCATCGACGCCTTGCTTAGCAAAACGAAGCGAAGCCTCGAACGGATATTGTATTGAAGAGACATGTTGCCCCGCTTGAGATTGGGAACTCCCACGCTTTCTCAACAACACTTTTGAATGTGATGAGCTCAAATCACCTGGAACTCATCCTGTAATGACACGACCTCCCGAATCTTTGTATTGGTACCACTCAAGCTTGATCCTTGAGTTGAAACGATGCAAACTTGACAAAGTCCTCGTGTCCGACATTGCTACAATCAAAATGTTTGCGATGTCCACTAACCAATCCAAGATCTCGTGGCCTCGACACGTAAAACCGAAAGACTTCGCTGATTAGCGAGGAACCGATCGAGAGTAGCAAAGTGCCTGATTGTTGCCTTGACCTTGATTTTTTGTTGCCCTCGAGTAAGCTTCTTGCAAGAGCTGCAAAATCATCTCGAGCATTGGCATTGGTGGCTGCCATGATAGCTTGCCAGCCTCCGGAGGCGGAGGTGGAGGTGGAGGTGGAGGGTTCATGATCCCCATCATTGCGATCCGGATTTAGACGCTACATGAGCCATCCTCAAGAGGGTGACATCCGTTAGTCCTTTGATAGACAAATAGATAAGTAGAATCAACGGATAGAAATTGCAACATATAGTCTTCACAATAAAATTCTAACAAGAATGAACGAATGAATTCCAAAAGTTAATCATCACACGCCCATTAAGGTGAGAAGCCACTTAGATAAAGGTATGGAAACAACATCCTGACTTAGAAACAAATCAATATCACAACCGAAAACAAAAGATTGGCTTTAAATGAGCCGAAAAACACATGATAGAGATTTGCCCAAAGTGTTCTGGTGGGGCCCACACGACACGACGTATAGCGGACGCCACGAATGACAAACAAGACGCCCCGAATCAGCATAGCCAAGGATTCTTTAAGACGCCTCCACCACGAATCGATCGTGAATGGGCGGACCACTAGACTTTGAACCCCAATCTCAAATCATACATCCGTCGGAAAGAATATCCCGTAAGCTACTAGAATTTACCTATAAACTCCCAAACTTTCTCGGTTATGCAATCCGTGTTGGGGATACAGGACACAAAATATATCACCCAAACTAACAATACCTAGATCCATTGATCCATCCCAACACATAACCAAGAAATCCTCGGAAATCGGTACCTCGACCTTCAAAAACATCTGTTATAAAGTCATGGCAATATCTCCAAGACTCGCCACAAGATGGCTATCGTGGTTATCTCACCAACAACCGCACAAAAGAGAATTGGCGTCGGTAAAACTCGTATTCCAGAATCGCAACGATAAAATTGTGACGACAACACCGGAGCTCAACTCCCCGGACACCGCCACAACCCCTAAATGTCGAGGCACCAAGAACAATGTTCTCGCCACAAAACCATCGGAACGATTCCAAGATACCCACGTGATCCTAAAAAATTTTTAGTGAAATTTGAGGAGAGAAGAGTCAAAACTTACGCCGATACCTCACCAGGCATTTAAGGACCGGGAGTAAAAAGAATCCATCCGATATATATAATCCTAAGACTCAAAACATTTTCCATTCTAGACTCAACAACGCCAAAGAAACAATCAAGTAGGGGTTTCTAAGTCGGGAAGGCTCGATACCAACTTGATGCTGCTTATATCTCCCACGTGTTCGAGGCACGATTAGAGGCATAACCGCATTGAAAGCAATGTCGCAAGTGAGGTAATCTTCACACAACCCATGTAATAAATAAGGAAAGAGATACATAGTTGGCTTACAAAGCCACTCACAATACATAAATAAACATCCATCATTCGTAGTACACTCAAGGTCCCACTACGGAACCAAAATAAAAGAAGATACCCCAAATGCTACAGATCCTCGAATCGCCCAACCTGGGCACCACTACGATCATCAGGAAAGACACATAGTAACGACCACGCTCCTTGTCGAACTCCCACTTGAGCTCGTTGAGTCACCGACCGCATCATCGCACCGCAACTGTTTGAAGTATCCGTGAGTCACGGGACTCAGAATCTCACACCCGCAGATCAAGACTATTTAAGCTTATAGGAAGGGCAAGTAGTAAAGTGGAGCTGCCGCAAGTTTACAGCATATATGGTGGCTATCAGAAAAGAGAGCGAGAAGAGGAGCAAAGCACGGTCAGAATCCAATAGCGATCAAGAAGTGATCCCGAACTACTTACGCCGACATAACTCCAACATCGTTCACTTCCCTTGACCCGAGAAGAGACCATCACACATAACAACGGTTGATGTGTATTTTATTTGAGGTCAACTTCGGTTTTCTACAACCGACATTAACAAATTCCCATGCCTCATAACCACAAAGAGCCTTAAATGATAAACTAAGCATACATACATCAAGAAGACATGACATATAAGACATACATGGCAAGAAAATAACATAGCATATATGGATCAACCACAACAACCTAGGCAAAATTGAATAACATGTAAACAATCTGCCAGAAACATTTGATAGCAAAAGTAGAGCTCGATTGACTCAAGCTATGGCACCCATAATTGCAAACAAGGGCATGGATGATAGAGCAAGACATGCTTTACAAAACATCCTCATCAAGTATCTCAAAATATGCATAGATCTTTAAATCACAAGTTAACATGGCATCAAATGACCTTGGTCCAACGGATCGCCTAAGCAACACAAACTACACCCACGCGGCGCTTTCAGCTAACCTCGACGACTCTTCTTGTTCTTCCTCGCCAAGGCGGACACGTCCGGTTGGCCGAGAACGCCACCGCATACCGACGAGGCGATGGTTCTCGCGACCGCCGACGCGCACGCATCCGAGTACCGCAGTGCTCGACACTGGGCGCGGACGCAGCCACAAGTGCCCCGCCGAAAAGTCCACGCTTTCACGACGCTCGCCTCGCGCCACTAGAACGTGAGCTTTTCGGCGCCGCCGACATGTCGGGTGATCGGTTATGCAACGCGGTGAACGCGACGCAGCCCGAAGCCGTTCAAGACGCAATGGGCGCCACTGATGAACAACCTCACAGTTAGGGCGGCGCTGCCCTCGCGATCGTTTCATGATCGACACGGGTCGACTTGACGCCCTTCACCAAGATCCACGACATGTCCCAAGCAGACGCGCTGACCGCCGGGCGACGACATCAGAATCAGCTGTGAGTCAGTCTTCGCACATTGCGTAAATTTTGCGACGGAGGGAGTGAGGACGTCTGTTGGAAATATGCCCTAGAGGCAATAATAAAAGATTATTATTATATTTCCTTGTTCATGATAATTGTCTTTTATTCATGCTATAATTGTATTATCCGGAAATCGTAATACACGTGAATACATAGAACACAATACGCCCCTAGTAAGCCTCTAGTTGACTAGCTCGTTATAACAGATAGTCATGGTTTCCTCGACTATGGACATTAGATGTCGTTGATAACGGATCACATCATTAGGAGAATGATGTGATGGACAAGACCCAATCCTAAGCATAGCACAAGATCGTAGTTCGCTTTGCTAGAGCTTTTCCAATGTCAAGTATCTTTTCCTTAGACCATGAGATCGTAACTCCCTGGATACCGTAGGAGTGCTTTGGTGTACCAAACGCCACAACGTGAATCGGGTGACTATAAAGGTACACTCATGGTATTCCAGTGTCTCTGGGTTGACACGGATCGAGATCGATTTGTCATCCAGACGGAGATGTATCATTGGCCCACTCGGTAGTGCATCATCATAATGAGCTCAAAGTGACCAAGTGTCCGTCACGGATCATGGTACAAGTAAAGTGACTTGCCGTAACGAGATTGAACGAGGTATTGGGATACCGACGATCGAATCTCGGCAAGTAACATACCGTCTCGACAAAAGGAATAGTATACGGGGTTGCTTGAATCCTCGACATCGTGGTTCATCCGATGAGATCATCGAGGAGTATGGGAGCCAACATGGGTATCCAGATCCCATTGTTGGTTATTGACCGAGAGTCATCTCGGTCATGTTCCAGATGTCTCCGAACCCGTAGGGTCTACACACTTAAGGTTCGGTGACGCTTAGGGTTAGGAAGACTTGTATGTGATTACCGAATGTTGTTCGAGTCCTGATGAGATCCCTGGACGTCACGAGGAGTTCCGAATGGTCCGAGGTGAAGATTTATATATGGAAGTTGTCATACGGACACCGAAAGTTTCGGGGCATATCGGTATTGTATCACACGGAGAGGTTCCGGGTCCACCGAGGGGCCACCTCCTGAGGGCCTCATGGGCCTATAAGGTGGAACGAGCCTCGAGGGCTGGGCCTCCTTGGGCCCATGCGCCTAGGGTTGGGAACCCTAGTGGGGCGCCCCTTGCTTGGCAAGCCCTCCCCGCCACCGCCCCGCCTCTAAATTCATCTATAGGGGCCGGCCCCTGCCCCTTCCCTATAATAGAGGGGTGAGGGAGGCTGCAACACACATCCAAGGTGCAGCCCTCCTCCCCAACACCTCTCCTCCGCTGCGGTGCTTACGGCTCGCCGAGTATCGCCTTCCACCATCATCACGCCGTCAGGTCCATCGAGCTTTCTTCCTCAACCTCTCCTTCCCTTGCTGGATCAAGAAGGAGAGACGTCCGTCTGCTCTGACGTGTGTTGAACGCGGAGGTGCTGTCCGCTCGCACTTGGTCATCGGTGATTTGAATCACGCCGTAGAACGACTCCATCATCCCTGCTCCCTTGAACGCTCGCACACGCATCTACAAGTGGTATGTAGATGCAATCTCTCTCCCATGACTCGTTGCTTAGATGAACTCATAGATGGATCTTGGTGAAACCGTAGGAATTTTTTTAATTTTCTCGCAACGCTCCCCAACAAGGTATCATGAGCTAGGTCTTTTCGTAGTTCTCTGTACGAGTAGAACACAATTTTGTTGTGGGCGATCTTGTCAACTTGCTTGCCGCTACTAGTCCTTTCTTGCTTGAGCGGTATTGGGATGAAGCGCCCGGACCGACCTTACACGCACGCTTACATGAGATGTGTTCCACCGATCGACATGCACTAGTTGCATAAGGTGGCTAGCGGTGTCCGTCTCTCCTACTTTAGTTGGAGCGGATTAGATGAAAAGGGTCCTTATGAAGGGTAAATAGAAGTTGACAAAATCACGCTGTGGTTATTCATAGGTAAGAAAACGTTTGCTAGAACCCAATTGCAGCCAGTAAAAGATGCAACAACAATTAGAGGACGCCTAACTTGTTTTTGCAGAATTGTCATGTGATGATATGGCGAAGTTGTGATGAATGATGAATGATATATTGTGATGTATGAGATCATATTATTGTAATAGGAATCACGACTTGCATGTCGATGAGTATGACAACCGACAGAGCCATAGGAGTTGTCTTATTTTTGTATGACCAAGGTCATTGAAGAACGCCATGTAAATTACTTTACTTTATTGCTAAACGTTAGCCATAGAAGTAGAAGTAGTCATGATGCGGACAACTCTGAAGACACGATGATGGAGATCATGGTGTCATGCCGTGACAAGATGATCATGGAACCTCAAGATGGAGATCGGGAGCTATATGATATTGGCTATATCATGTCACTACTTATATAATTGCATGTGATGTTTATTATGTTTATGCATCTTGTTTACTTAGAGCGTAGTAAATAAGATGATCCTTCTAATAATTTCAAGAAAGTGTTCCCTAACTGCAATTGCTAAAGTTCGTCTGCTTCAAGCACCACGTGATGATCGGGTGATAGATCCTACGCTCACATACAACGGTGTAAGACAGCTTACACATGCAAAACACTTAGGGTTAAATTGACGAGCCTAGCATGTACGACATGGCCTCGAACACAAGAGACCGAAAGGTCGAATATGAGTCATATGGAAGATACGATCAACATGGAGATGTTCACCGATGATGACTAGTCCGTCTCACGTGATGATCGGACACACGCCTAGTCGACGGATCGTAACACTTAGATGACTAGAGGGATGTCAATCTGGTGGGAGTTCATTAAATATTTGATTAGATGAACTTAATTATCATGAACTTAGTCTAAAGTCTTTGCAAAATATGTCTTGTAGATCAAATGGCCAACGCCATGTCAACAGTAATTCAACGCTGCTCCTAGAGAAACCAAGTGAAAGATGATGGCAGCAACTATTCGACTGGGTCCGAACCAGGATCATCCTCATAGCAGCCAAGAAACAATATGTCCTAGAAGCGCCGCTGAAGCACTCATCCTGAGAACCAAGACATTATGAATGCTTGGTCTCGCGGTCGATGATTACCCTCGTCAGGGCATGACATGCTTTACAACTTAGAACCGGGCTCCAAAAGCTTTTGAGCAACACGGAGCATATGAGATGTTCGAGGAGCTGAAAATGGTTTTCCAAGCTCATGCCCCGTCGAGATATGAAGTCTCCGACAAGTTCTATAGTTGTAAGATGGAGGAAAACAGCCACAAGGAGCACATACTAAAATGTCGGTTGCACAAACCGCCCTACTGGACATTAACCTCCCGAAGGTTATTGACAGAATCCTTCGCTTCCCACCAAGCTACAAGAGCTTTGTGATGAATTATAAAATGCAGGATGGTGAAGACCATTCCTGAAGTATTCTCACGTCAAGTCACAGAGGTTGAAATCAAGAAAGAACATCAAGTGTTGATGGTTAATAAAACCACTAAGTTCAAGAAGGGCAAGGGTAAGAAGAACTTCAAGAAGGACGGCAAGGATGTTGCTACCGTAGCAAGTTGCCGGAAGAAGTCAAAGAATGGACCCAAGCCTGAGACAGTGCTTTTATTGCAAAGGGAAGGGCCACCGAAGCGAACTCGCCCAAATACTTCGGACAAGAAGGCCCGCAACACTAAAGGTATATTTGATATACATGTAATTGATGTGTACCTTACCAGACTCTGAGTAACTCCGGGTATTTGATACCCGGTGCTGTTCATATTTGTAACTGCAACAGAGCTGCGGAATAAACGGAGATCGGCGGGCGACGAGGTGACGGCGCGCGGCCGAATGGTTCCAAGGTCGATGTGATCGCCGGCACGCTACCTCTACATTTACCTACGTGATTAGTTTTAAACCTCAATAATTGTTATTTAGTGCCAAGTTTGAGCATGAAAATTATATCGTGATCTCGCTTAATGCGAGATGGCTACTCATTTAAACCGAATAATGGTTTTTCTATTTATATGAGAGATATGTTTATGGTCATTCGATGGTCAATGGTTTATTCTTAATGTATCTTAACGATATTACACATATTCATATTGTGAATACCAAAAGATGTAAAGTTGATAATGATAGTCCCACATACTTGTGGCATCGCCGCTTTGTCACATTGGTGTCAAGCGCATGAAGAAGCTCCATTCGATGGACTTTAGAGTCTCTCATGAATCATTTGACACATGCGAACCATGCCTCATGGGCAATGACCAAGACTCCATTCTCCGGGACAATGGAGCGAGCAACCAACTTATCGAAATCATACATACCGATGTAAAAGGTCAAATGAGCGTTGAGGCTCGGAGGATATCGTTATGTTCTCATTCTCACTGATGACTTGAGTAGATATGGGTATGTCTACTTGATGAAACATAAGTCCGAGACCTTTGAAAAGTTCAAGGAATTTCAGAATCGTAGAGAATCAACGCGGACCGAAAAATAAAGTTCTACGATCGATCGTGGAGGAGAATATTTAAGTCACGAATTTGGTACACACTTAAGGAAATGTGGAATCGTTTACAACTCACGCTACCGAACACCTCAACAGAATGTGTCCGAACGTCAGAATCGCACTCCATTGGATATGGTGCGGTCTATGATGTCTCTACCGATTTACCGCTATCATTTTGGGGATACGCCTAGAGACAGCTACATTCACTATAAATAGGGCACCGCCTAAACTGCTGAGACGACGTATGAATTATGGTTTGGGAAGAAACCTAAGCTGTCGCTTTAAAAGTTTGGGGATGCGATGCTTATGTCAAGAAACTTCAACCTGAAAAGCTCGAACCCAAGTCGGAAAATGCCTTCATAGGATACCCTAAGGAAACCATTGGGTATACCTTCTACCTTAGATCCAAGGCAAGATCTTTGTTGCAAGAACGGATCCTTTTCGAAAAGAGTTTCTCTCAGGAGTAAGTGGAGGAAAGTAGAACTCGATGAAGTACTACCTCTTGAACCGAAAGTAGTGCACTCAGAAAATGTTCCGTGGTGCCTACACCTATTGGAGAGGAAATTAATGATGATGATCAAGGTACTTCGGATCAAGTTACTATCAACTCAGAGGTCCACAAGGACACGCTCCACACCAGAGTGGTATGGCAACCCTCTTGGAAATCATGTTCTAGAACGGTGAACCTTCGAACTATGAAGAAGCGATGGCGGGCCCGGATTCCAACAAATGGCTTGAAGCCATGCAATCCGAGATAGGATCCATGTATGAAAACAAAGTATGGACTTTGACAGACTTGCCGATGATCGGCGAGCGATAGAAAACAAATGGATCTTTAAGAAGAAGATTTGACGGATGGTAATGTTACCATCTATAAAGCTCGACTTGTCGCTAAAGGTTATCGGCAAGTTCAAGGGGTTGACTACGATGAGACTTTCTCTCCGTAGCAAAGTAGTCCGCTCAATCATGTTAGCAATTGCCGTGACATATGATTATGAGATATGGCAAATGGACGCCAAAACGGCATTCCTTAACGGCTATCTTAAGGAAGAACTGTATATGATGCAGCGGAAGGTTTTGTCGACCTAAGAATGCTAACAATATGCAAAGCTCCAGAATCCATTTATGGGCTCGCAAGCATCTCGAGTTAGAAACATTCGCTTGATGAGATGATCAAATTTAGTTTATGCGCTTATGGAGAAGCCCGCTTACAAGAAAGTGAGGGAGCTCAGAGCATTTCTCATATTATATGTAATGGTGATGCTCAACCTAGTAATGATAATGATGTAGAAATTGAACCTGTTGTTGATCTTGATAACCCACAATCAAAGAATCAACTTTATGATAAGAGAGACTTTGTTGCTAGGAAACATGGTAAAGAAAGAGAACCTTCGATTCAGAAAACCATGCCCTTTCCTCCCAAACCATCCAAGAAAAAGGATGATCAGGATTTTGAGCGCTTTGCTGAAATGATTGGACCTATTTTTTTGCGTATGCGATTGACTGATATGCTCAAAATGAATCCTTATGCTAAGTATATGAAAGATATTGTTACTAATAAGAGAAAGATACCGGAAGCTGAAATTTCCACCATGCTTGCTAATTATACTTTTAAGGGTGGAATACCAAAGAAACTTGGAGATCCAGGGGTACCCACTATACCATGCTCCATTAAAAGGAACTATGTTAAAACTGCTTTATGTGATCTTGGAGCCGGTGTTAGTGTTATGCCTCTCTCTTTATATCGTATACTTGATTTGAATAAGTTGACACCTACTGAAATATCTTTGCAAATGGCTGATAAATCAACTGCTATACATGTCGGTATATGTGAGGATGTGCCTGTTGTGGTTGCAAACGTTACTATTTTAATGGACTTTGTTATTCTTGATTTTCCCGAGGACGATAATATGTCTATTATTCTTGGAAGACCTTTTTTGAATACTGCAAGTGCTGTATTGATTGCAACAAAGGCAATGTCACTTTTCATGTTATTGGTAATTAGGATACGGTACACGTTCCGAGGAAACAACCTCAAGTTCATAGTATCAACTCTATTGGAAAAATTCCATCGATTATATTTTGAGGTTTTGAATTTCCTCTTCCTACTGTCAAGAAGAAATATGATATTCTTATTATTGGGGATGTGCATATCCCCGTTGAGGTAACATAGTGTTATTCGAAATTTCTCCGGTTTCATGTTATTCGGAATGAGTTTGTTAACAAGACTTGATCAACCTTGTTCGTGGATTCCTTTTGATGAGCATGAGATGGATAAAACTAGAAGGCACAACCTTCTGTACCCTCTTTCTATTTTATGTAATTTAGTTGAAATAAAGTAAAAATAGTATTTTTTCTGTCTGTTTTCTGATTTATCTGTGCAATATAAAAATACCCCGAAAATAAAAGTTCTCCAAATGCCCTGAAAATGAAATATGATTTTTTTTCTAGAATATTTGAGGATTTATGGAACTGAGAACACAGCAGGGGGGTCAACCACCTGGGCACGAGGGTGGATGGCGCGCCCCCTGCCTCGTGGGCCCACGGTGGCCCTCCTCTACTTATTCCTGCACCCATACACTCCTTCTTCCTCCCACAAACACGCATATCCAGCTCAAGAACGAGTTATAGCTCACTTTGCTGTGATTTTCGATCTCCTTGCTCAAAGCACTTCTCACAAAACTGTTTGGGGAGATTGTTCCTTGGTATGTGACTCCTCCATTGGGCCAATTAGTTTTTGCTCTACTGCTTTATTCATTGCAAATTTGTGCTGCATAGGTGACCATGTTCTTGAGCTTGCATGTCAAATTTATATGGTTCCAAGTAGTTCTAATGCATGATATATCCTCTAGGCACTTGTAGGAGTAGTTGCTATCAATTTTGGTGAGCTTGCTTCACTTTTAATTGAAGTTACTAAAAATTTCAGAATATTTCAGAAAATAATGAAGAGATTTTTGAGGGGTTCATCGAGCTGAAGCTCGAAGGAAAAGCAAAATAAAGAAGCACATAGGCCCAAATTTAATTTGCCTCGTACCGCGGAGGTCCGGCCGTGTGAATGGCCTTTCGATGATTTCTTGAGAGCAGCCGGGATTTATGATGATTTCTATTCATTGGCTGAGAATGCTGGCCTCACTGACTTCCTCTGCGACCAACGTCATCAGTATCTCTTACTCACCAATACTTTTGTGCAAAACTTCTACTATTTTCCTAAGGAATCACCTCCTTCAGTAGAGTTTCATTTATATGATGTTGTTAAGAAGATGCCATTAGCTGAATTTTGCAAGGTTTGCAAAATACCCTTTGAGGGTACCTTATATGAACCACACCGTAAAGATGTGGAAGAATTTATTGACACCATCAATGTGGGAGAAACCAGGAAGGTTTCCGATGCAAGAATCACTAGCATACATTTTTCTGTTTTACGCTACTTTGCCATATTTGCTAGTCGTTGCTTGATTGGTCGCGGAAACTGTGGAAACCTTAGTGTTCCTGATATTATCATTTTGTTCCATGGTTTATTCCGCGATAACACTGTTAGTATGGACAGAGTTATTGCTAAACGGTTAAGTCTGAACCGTACTAAGGGCCCCATCTTTGGAGGTATTTATGCTTCACGCCTAGCTTCACATTTTAACATACCTATTAGGCTCTATGAGAAAGAAGAAAAATTGCTGCCTAGTGCTTATTTAGATTATAAGAGTATGTTAGCGCATGACTTTATTGTTAAGAATAGGGAAGGGGGCTTAAATATAAATTGTACTTTAATAAACATCACCCTGAGATTATTACCTTGCCTGCTCCTTCCTTGTTTAATTTATCTGAAGGTTAGTATCTCGTTCCGTGGGCGGCCGTTCAAGCCTACCGGAATCCTACACCAGCCCCGGAGCCGGAACCACAAGTTGAACCTCCACGACACTCTGATTACTATTGGGATCCGGAGGTGGCTGCCAGCCAGTGGCAGTCAGAGTCCTCTTCATCACAATACGACCCCAGCTACACCTACGGGTATCCGCCAGGCCATCCCTGGCAACGAACCAACTTAGGCCAAAAGCCTAAGCTTGGGGGAGTACGTATTTTCCACCGACATTACATTTATGTTTACACACACTCATTGCTAGATGTCGGTGCTCATACTCTTTTACTGTAATATCCATGCTAGTTTATTTTCTTTTTCTTGCTTTCTTCTTGTGTGTTTGTTAAACCTTAAGAAAAACCAAAAAAAATAGTAGTAACTTTTAGTTAGTTTACTTTTTTTTGCTGTAGTAGTAATAATTAAAAAGAAAACCCAAAAATATTTCCCGTTCTTCTTTTGCTTGTTGGGAGCTTTCCAGTGTAAATAGTTTTTATTTCTTTTCTTTTCTTTGGGGGTCGATAGGAGAAGACCATTATTAAATTGTTGGTGGCTCTTATATGCATTATTGTTGATTTAACCAACAACCCATATTGCCTTGTCTTCTCCTGTTTATTGAATGCTCGCAGATTCCAGCTTAGTCCAATGCACGTGCACTCTTATTATTGTTCACTCTGTTCGGTCATGCAAGTGAAAAGCAATTATGATGATATATGATGGACTGACTGAGATGAGAAAAGCTGGTATGAACTCGACCTCTCTTGTTTTTGTAAATATGATGAGTTCATCGTTCTTGATTCAGCTTATTATGAATAAACATGTTTGCAATGACAACTGGAGATCATAGTTGCTCGTGCCATGCTTGATTAGCTATGAGTTATAATGGTTTACCTTGCGTGCCAACATGCTATTAAAATGGTTGTAATGTGGTATGATGGGGTGGTATCCTCCTTTGAATGATTTAAGTGACTCGAGTTGGCACATGTTCACGCATGTAGTTGAAACAAAATCAACATAGCCTTCACGATATTTATGTTCATGGTGGATTATATCCTACTCATGCTTGCATCCAATGTTTATTAATTTTAATGCATGTTCATGACTGTTGTTGCCCTTTAGTTGGTCGCTTTCCAGTCTTTTGCTAGCCTTCACTTGTACTAAGCGGGAATACTGCTTGTGCATCAAATCCCTTAAACCCCAAAGTTATTCCATATGAGTCCACCATACCTTCCTATATGCGGTATCTACCTGCCGTTCCAAGTAAATTTGTATGTGCCAAACTCTAAACCTTCAAATAAACATTATGTTTTGTATGCTCGAATAGCTCATGTATTAACTAGGGCTGCCCTTATCTTCCATGTTAGGCGGGTTATTCTCAAGAGGAGTGGACTCCGCTCCTCATTCACGAGAAAATGGCTGGTCTCCGGGATGCCCAGTCCCATGCTTTATGCAAACTAAATCAAAATAATTGCAAACAAAACTCCCCCTGTGACTGTTGCTAGTTAGAGACACTCGTTGTTTCGAGCAAGTCATGGATTGATGCTTGTTGGTGGAGGGGGAGTATAAACTTTACCATTCTGTTTGGGAACCGCCTATAATGTGTGTAGCATGGAAGATATCGCCATCTCTTAGTTGTTATGTTGATAATGAAAGTATGCCGCTCAAAATATTATTTATCTCTATTTCAAAACCGAGCTCTGGCACCGCTACAAATCCCTGCTTCCCTCTGCGAAGGGCCTATCCTTTTACTTTTATGTTGAGTCATCACCCTCTTATTAAAAGCACTAGCTGGAGAGCGCAGCTGTCATTTGCATTCATTACTATTAATTTATATTGGGCATGACTATGACGGGATCTCTTTTACCATGAATTACAATGTCTAGTCAGTCCTTGATTTTTGAAGGTGATCTGCATTTATGTTTTGCGGTCTCAGAAAGGGCTAGTGAGATACCATCTTATTATATCATATTTATGATTGTTTCGAGAAAGTGTTGTTATCCGAGATTTATTATTATTGCTCGCTAGTTGATTATGCTATTGATATGAGTAAACATGAGACCTGAGAGTTATTGCAAGTGTGGTTAGTCATAATCTTTGCTGAAAACTTGAATGTTGGCTTTACATATTTACAACAACAAGAGCAAACAGAGTATGTAAAAGTTTTTCTCTATCACTTTCAGTTTATCAACTGAATTGCTTGAGGACAAGCAAAGGTGTAAGCTTGGGGGAGTTGATACGTTTCCGTCGTATCTACTTTTCCAAACACTTTTGCCCTTGTTTTGGACTCTAACTTGCATGATTTGAATGGAACTAACCCGGACTGACGCTGTTTTCAGCAGACTTTACATGGTGTTATTTATGTGCAGAAACAAAAGTTCTCGGAATGACCTGAAACTCCACGAAACGTCTTTTCAGAAATAATAAAAAATCCTTCCCAAAGATGAAGACCAGGGGGCCCACACCCTGTCCACGAGGGTGGGGGGCGCGCCCTCCCCCCTAGGGCGCGCCCCCCTACCTCGTGTGCCCCTTGGAGCTCCTCCGACGCCAACTCCAACTCTATATATTTGCTTTCAGGAGAAAAAATTAAGGAGAAGAAATCATCGTGTTTTACGATACGGAGCCGCCGCCAAGCCCTAAAACCTCTCGGGAGGGCTGATCTGGAGTCTGTTCGGGGCTCCGGAGAGGGGGATTCGTCGCTGTCATCATCATCAACCATCCTCCATCACCAATTTCATGATGCTCACCGCCGTGCGTGAGTAATTCCATCGTAGGCTCGCTGGACGGTGATGGGTTGGATGAGATCTATCATGTAATCGAGTTAGTTTTGTTAGGGTTTGATCCCTAGTATCCACTATGTTCTGAGATTGATGTTGCTATGACTTTGTTATGCTTAATGCTTGTCACTAGGGCCCGAGTGCCATGATTTCAGATCTGAACCTATTATGTTTTCATGAATATATGTGTGTTCTTGATCCTATCTTGCAAGTCTATAGTCACCTACTATGTGTTATGATCCTGTAACCCCGAAGTGACAATAATCGGGACCACTTCCGGTGATGACCATAGTTTGAGGAGTTCATGTATTCACTATGTGACAATGCACTGGTGATTTCATTGCTTGGGTAGCAGAGAGTACTGGAACCATCTCGGTGCGGAGTGTTTATCGCCTTGCTTTCAACGGATGTCTCCTGCCGTCTTCAGACTCAGCAAGGAGGGCACCGGACAGGCAACGTGTTGTTTAGGCAATTATATGGAGGTGCACTGCTCCTGCCAAGGTGCGTATATCCACGTGGAAGCTAGCATCAAATTCCTTTGGCCACTTTTTTTTTAAAGGAGGATCGTCCTCGGCCTTTGCATGAGACTGATGCATGTAGCCATATTATCAAGAAAAAATTCCAAAAATTCTACGGTTCAGTACAAGCTCACACGGAGCTAAAATGAAATGAAAAGAAGAAAAAAGTTGTCATAACCGGTTAAAATATGACGAGATGACTAAACACCTAGCCTGTTATTGGACCGTCATGCAAATCGGTTGTTGTAAATATCCCGTGTCATCATCTCTCACAGGTTACACCCAATAATTAAAAGCTTCTGCATGAGTGAGTAATGACCATATAAGGATCCAAACCGTGGCGTGTATATCTCTACTATCTAAAAGAAACGTAAGGTTTCCTCTCCCCTCTTACGTTTCGTCCAACCCTCCTTGTCAAGACCTCCTGCATATCTTTCCAACCGTCACACTGATTTTCTTCGGTACAATATCTCCCCATCCATCTGATTTTCTATTTAAATCGGTTGTCCATCTTTGGTAATTGGTAACACAATCATGGTAACGCAATCACGTTCAAAATGAAGAAAAGGAATCAATCAAAAGGAAGGAATCAATCAAGTTAGTACGTATTTGGTAACATACTATAAATTTAAGGAAATAAATCAATCACGATCGTAATCAATATGAAATCAATACAGAAGAAGCTATTTATTGTAATCACGTCCATTTCTTCTTTCGTCCAGCCCTTCCCTCCTCGGTGGCCCCATGCACGTAATACCCCACCGATTGACGCACGTCTCCATCCCTCCGAAGCACATCCCATGGCTGGTCATCTCCGCCTCCATCCCCAGCACTCCCAGCCGACGATGTAGGTCGTCACCACCATCCCTTTGAAGAACAGTGCCACCATCACCATGCTCGTCGCCGCCTCCATCTCCCGCATGCTCGGCCGCTGCTGCAGGTCAGGGAGGCCGGGGGCGATGTGCAGCCGGAGTTTCATCTGTTCGTTTCCAATCTTTTTCAAGAAAGTAGAGTGCATATATTTGTTTGTTTTTACTATGTGTAGGGCTTTGAGATGAATGTGAGACCCTTTCAGAAGGTGAACGGCAGAGATATCAGCTTTTTTGAGCCATGGTGATCACCATGAACGCTATTACACTGTTGCTAATCATTAATTGTGTTTTTTTAAATATGAGTGATTCATTTTGTGAGTATGCAATGCAAGAGATAGACACAGCGAGACACACACGCCATGCAAATGCCCTGCAGTTCTGACCGGACCTAGGCATATCCATCAACGACATCGACAATGAGCACTACTCTATCCAGCTCAAAAGACCTTTCTCTCAGGTTCAATCATTCCACTTTCTTATGCGACTCTGAATGCTAGCTTGTTTCTTGCTACCCGTCAACGCATTCAAGTGTTTGATTAATTGTTAATACACCAAGACTTAAAATCTATAGAAGAGTTTTCCTCCAGAATTTCTTTATCAAATATTAACACCAAAAATCACTTAACAATGCAAGTGCTTTACGGATAGATGAATAATTGCAAAAATATGAACATTGTTGACCAAAAGAATTTAGGGTTGCACCTTCTTATTAGACCTTCACCATCACATGCAGTTCCTACTTAACACTAATTGTGATGCCATCACTTCTTCTGTAATTAGACGACACTAATCCTTCCGTTTACAAATAGGAAAGTAAAATTTTGACAGAACTTCGGCGACGTGTTTCTTGCAAAATAGGAGAGTAAATTTTGCTTACTCAATTGTTCTCGATTTCTGGCTCAGCCGACCGCCAATACAAAATCGATGATTGTGTTAGAGTATGAAAATTATATGACATATTGGATAATTTAAGTTTTTATTCGTAGCAACGCACAAGTATTATAGTGGATGATGGACAAAAAAGAAGAGTGAATTTATCTTTTCGGTAAAAAAGAATCGACTATGTTGTTTAAAATAATACCATCGGATGTGAATGATGTTTCACATAATTGATCTTTTCCCGTGGCAATGCACGGGCATTTAGCTAGTAACCTATAAAAAATTTATAAGAGCGGCCGACCTCGACGCAATGAAAGTAGTAGTGGCAATGATGGGAGGCCGGCCATATTATGGCGCCCACGCCCTTCTCTGGAGCGAGCTGCCAACACATGCGAATTCAGGGCTAAATAATGTGACATGTGGTGGCACGTGAACGTTTTCTCTCTTTTGTTACCTGCATTATGAGTACATGTGCACGTATCTTGCTCCGGATTGTTCATGTCCCCCCTTTGGGTGGTGAGTTCGAACTTGTGGCGTTTACACTCCTTCTGACGGGGTTAATGCTGCCTTAATCAGATGTTGGAGATGTTAGCATGTGTAGCTTGCGATGTTGTGCACCAATGGTGGGAAATCACATGGTTGACTATGGACAAGCCGTTATAGTTTATGCAATATGAGTTGACTCGCAATTATCTGAGTTGACTCGCCGCCTGCCCTGCCATATGTATGTCCCCCGGCATTATTCCTCCCAGTGTATTATACTCCGTTCATACCATGAAGGTCTGCATTGTATTGCACAGTAGTAGCATTCCAGTGGAATCATGTGATGGGGGACAAGGGTGGGTGATCACTCATCAGGTCAGAAAGAGTTCGGTGGGCACGGCGGGGCCGTGTAAATAGGGGGATCCCCACACGTGGCAGGCTAGACACGTCCCACGAAGAACCAAGACGCGCCCCACCTCATGCACGCCAGCTCCTTTTACTTTGGCCAGGAGCCGGGTGGCGCGGGCACGGGGAGTGCGCAGCCCGGCGCGCGAACCGGCGAGCAGCGACGTGGCCACATAACGCGTGGCAGCCAGCGACATGAGGCAGCGCACCAACAGAGCGGCGCGCGGCGGCGGCGCGGCGCGGTGCACCGACACCACGCCGACCGGCGCACCAACCGCTGTACAAGCGTGGTACGACTGGGCGCGGCCGGCGGGCAGCCATGTCGACGCTGCGTTCTCGTGCGTGCATGCACCGGCGTGTCCATCTTACGTTTCCTCACGTCGCCCGGCCTACCGCCGTCTGGGTTCGAAGGGAAGTGCTCGATGATTGGCCACCAAATAAGCGATGATGCAAGTAACCGCCGTCAAAGTGTCAGCGTTGCCGGGATGATGCGTGCCAATGCCAATCTACGTACTACCCACCTGGTCCAATTAATCAAGCCGCTCGCTTTGGTTCCAGAACCATGAGTCCGGACACGAGTTGAGCGCCATGATCTTTCCGGAGGTAAAAGCACCCAGGTACCATAACTTGCAGGGAATGTGATGATTTAGTCTCAAATTTGCAAAATGCAACTTCATCATACCCCAACTTGCATTGTATGTGACGATTTGGTCCTCGGCCTATCACAACATGACAAATGGCAGCCAGGTCACCGGACTAGTCGTTGCCTGCACTTTTGCACAAAACACCCTGCTGTCTTGTCTAATTAACCTGCGCTGCACCGCCGAGGCAGACGCGCTGCGGGCGGAGCTACGCAAGGAAGGTCGTGCTCGCCGAGACCAAGGCGGACGTGGGGATTGCGGCGGTGGCGGCGCGTGGGCTCCGGGTCATGCGTAGCCTGAGCCCCCTGTACTCTCTCCTCCTCCTCCTTACCGGCGCAACCATGGCCGCCGCGGACCCTTGGTCCACCGACTGCCCAAGCAACACAAACTACACCCACGGCGGCGTCTTCCAGGCCAACCTCGACGACCTCCTCTTGTTCCTCCCCGCCGCTGCGTCGGACACGTCCGGGTTGGCCGAGAACGCCACCGGCACAGCGCCCGACGAGGCGTACGGTCTCGCGCACTGCCGCGCCGACGTTAATGCATCCGAGTACCGCTCGTGCCTCGACACCTGGGCGCGGGACGCAGCCATCAAGTGCCCCGGCCAGAAAAAGTCCACGCTCTTCTACGACGCCTGGCTCCTGCGCCACTAGAACGTGAGCTTCTTCGGCGTCGCCGACATGTCGTGGCTGATCGGCTTATGCAACGCGGTGAACGCGACGCAGCCCGAGCTGTTCAAGACGCAGCTGGGCGCGCTGATGAACAACCTCAGCAGCAGGGCGGCGTCGTCCCCGCGACTGTTCGCGACCGACACGGTCGACTTGACGCCCTTCACCAAGATCCACGACATGTCCCAGTGCACGCGCGACCTCGCCGGCGACGACTGCAACCGCTGCCTCGCCGTAGCCGTCTCGTACATTGCGAAATTTTGCGACGGGAGGGAGGGAGGACGGTCTGTTGGAAATATGCCCTAGAGGCAATAATAAAAGGATTATTATTATATTTCCTTGTTCATGATAATTGTCTTTTATTCATGCTATAATTGTATTATCCGGAAATCGTAATACACGTGTGAATACATAGAACACAATACGTCCCTAGTAAGCCTCTAGTTGACTAGCTCGTTGGTTA
This sequence comes from Aegilops longissima, assembly GCA_021605205.1. Classification (NCBI taxonomy): domain Eukaryota; kingdom Viridiplantae; phylum Streptophyta; class Magnoliopsida; order Poales; family Poaceae; genus Aegilops; species Aegilops longissima. The sequence goes on along the minus strand of JAHIAM010001069.1, from coordinate 18,244 downwards.
ACAGATAGTCATGGTTTCCTGACTATGGACATTAGATGTCGTTGACAACGGGATCACATCATTAGGAGAATGATGTGATGGACAAGACCCAATCCTAAGCATAGCACAAGATCGTGTAGTTCGTTTTGCTAGAGCTTTTCCAATGTCAAGTATCTTTTCCTTAGACCATGAGATCGTGTAACTCCCGGATACCGTAGGAGTGCTTTGGGTGTACCAAACGCCACAACGTAATCGGGTGACTATAAAGGTACACTACGGTATCTCCGAAAGTGTCTGCATTGGGTTGACACGGATCGAGATCGATTTGTCACTCCGTATTACGGAGATGTATCATCGGGCCCACTCGGTAGTGCATCATCATAATGAGCTCAAAGTGACCAAGTGTCCGGTCACGGATCATGCATTACGGTACAAGTAAAGTGACTTGCCGTAACGAGATTGAACGAGGTATTGGGATACCGACGATCGAATCTCGGGCAAGTAACATACCGTCGACAAAAGGAATAGTATACGGGTTGCTTGAATCCTCGACATCGTGGTTCATCCGATGAGATCATCGAGGAGTATGTAGAGCCAACATGGGTATCCAGATCCCGCTGTTGGTTATTGACCGAGAGTCATCTCGGTCATGTTCGCATGTCTCCCGAACCCGTAGGGTCTACACACTTAAGGTTCGGTGGCGCTAGGGTTATTAGGAAGACTTGTATGTGATTACCGAATGTTGTTCGAGTCCGGATGAGATCCCTGGACGTCACGAGGAGTTCGGAATGGTCCGGAGGTGAAGATTTATATATGGGAAGTTGTCATACGGACACCGGAAAGTTTGGGGCATATCGGTATTGTCTTGGGGCCACCGGAGAGGTTCCGGGTCCACCGAGGGGCCACCCCTCTCGGAGGGCCTCATGGGCCATAAGGGGCAGGGAACAGCCCTGGAGGGCTGGGCTCCCCCTTGGGCCCATGCGCCTAGGGTTGGGGGACCCTAGTGGGGCGCCCCTTTGCTTGGGGGCAAGCCCCTCCCCGCCACCGCCCGCCCTCTAAATCTCATCTATAGGGGCCGCCCCTTGCCCTTCCCTATAAATAGAGGGGTGAGGGAGGCTGCAACACACATCCAAGGTGCAGCCCTCCTCCCCAACACCTCTCCTCCTCCGCGTGTGCTTGGCGAAGCCACAGCCGAGTCTTGCCTCTCCACCATCATCACGCCGTCGTGCTGCTACTGGAGCCTTCTTCCTCAACCTCTCCTTCCCCCTTGCTGGATCAAGAAGGAGGAGACGTCGTCCGTTCTGTACGTGTGTTGAACGCGGAGGTGCTGTCCGTTCGGCACTTGGTCATCGGTGATTTGAATCACGGCGAGTACGACTCCATCATCCCCGTTCCCTTGAACGCTTCCGCACACGATCTACAAGTGGTATGTAGATGCAATCTCTCTCCCATGACTCGTTGCTTAGATGAACTCATAGATGGATCTTGGTGAAACCGTAGGAATTTTTTTAATTTTCTGCAACGTTCCCCAACAGTGGTATCATGAGCTAGGTCTTTTCGTAGTTCTCTGTTGCACGAGTAGAACACAATTTTGTTGTGGGCGTAGATCTTGTCAACTTGCTTGCCGCTACTAGTCCTTTCTTGCTTGAGCGGTATTGTGGGATGAAGCGGCCCGGACCGACCTTACACGTACGCTTACATGAGACAGGTTCCACCGACTGACATGCACTAGTTGCATAAGGTGGCTAGCGGGTGTCTGTCTCTCCTACTTTAGTTGGAGCGGATTAGATGAAAAGGGTCCTTATGAAGGGTAAATAGAAGTTGACAAAATCACGTTGTGGTTATTCATAGGTAAGAAAACGTTCTTGCTAGAACCCAATTGCAGCCACGTAAAAGATGCAACAACAATTAGAGGACGTCTAACTTGTTTTTGCAGCAATTGTCATGTGATGTGATATGGCCAGAAGTTGTGATGAATGATGAATGATATATTGTGATGTATGAGATCATATTATTGTAATAGGAATCACGACTTGCATGTCGATGAGTATGACAACCGACAGGAGCCATAGGAGTTGTCTTATTTTTGTATGACCTGCGTGTCATTGAAGAACGCCATGTAAATTACTTTACTTTATTGCTAAACGCGTTAGCCATAGAAGTAGAAGTAGTCGTTGGCGTGACAACTTCGTGAAGACACGATGATGGAGATCATGGTGTCATGCCGGTGACAAGATGATCATGGAACCCCGAAGATGGAGATCGAAGGAGCTATATGATATTGGCTATATCATGTCACTACTTTATATAATTGCATGTGATGTTTATTATGTTTATGCATCTTGTTTACTTAGAGCGACGGTAGTAAATAAGATGATCCCTTCTAATAATTTCAAGAAAGTGTTCCCCCTAACTGTGCACCGTTGCTAAAGTTCGTCGTTTCGAAGCACCACGTGATGATCGGGTGTGATAGATCCTTACGTTCACATACAACGGGTGTAAGACAGTTTTACACATGCAAAACACTTAGGGTTAAATTGACGAGCCTAGCATGTACAGACATGGCCTCGGAACACAAGAGACCGAAAGGTCGAATATGAGTCATATGGAAGATACGATCAACATGGAGATGTTCACCGATGATGACTAGTCCGTCTCACGTGATGATCGGACACGGCCTAGTCGACTCGGATCGTGTAACACTTAGATGACTAGAGGGATGTCAATCTGAGTGGGAGTTCATTAAATATTTGATTAGATGAACTTAATTATCATGAACTTAGTCTAAAGTCTTTGCAAAATATGTCTTGTAGATCAAATGGCCAACGCTCATGTCAACAGAACTTCAACGCGTTCCTAGAGAAAACCAAGCTGAAAGATGATGGCAGCAACTATTCGGACTGGGTCCGAACCCGAGATCATCCTCATAGCAGCCAAGAAACAATATGTCCTAGAAGCGCCGCTAGGTGAAGCACCCATCCTGAGAACCAAGACATTATGAATGCTTGGTAGTCTCGTCTTGATGATTACTCCCTCGTTCGGTCGACATGCTTTACAACTTAGAACCGGGCTCCAAAAGCGTTTTGAGCAACACGGAGCATATGAGATGTTCGAGGAGCTGAAAATGGTTTTCCAAGCTCATGCCCGGTCGAGAGATATGAAGTCTCCGACAAGTTCTATAGTTGTAAGATGGAGGAAAACAGTTCTGTCGGAGCACATACTCAAAATGTCCGGTTGCACAACCGCTTTGTCCCACTGGACATTAACCTCCCGAATGGGGCGGTTATTGACAGAATCCTTGATCGCTCCCACCAAGCTACAAGAGCTTTGTGATGAATTATAAAATGCAGGGGATGGTGAAGACCATTCTGAAGTATTCTCAATCTTTGAAGTCGTGCAGAGGTTGAAATCAAGAAAGAACATCAAGTGTTGATGGTTAATAAAACCACTAAGTTCAAGAAGGGCAAGGGTAAGAAGAACTTCAAGAAGGACGGCAAGGATGTTGCCGCGCCCGCAAGCAAGTTGCGGGAAGAAGTCAAAGAATGGACCCAAGCCCGAGACAGAGTGCTTTTATTGCAAAGGAAGGGCCATTTGAAGCGGAACTGCCCCAAATACTTAGCGGACAAGAAGGCCGCAACACTAAAGGTATATTTGATATACATGTAATTGATGTGTACCTTACCAAGACTCGTAGTAACTCCGGGTATTTGATACGGTGCCGTTGCTCATATTTGTAACTCACAGCAGGAGCTGCGGAATAAACGGAGATCGATGGCGAAGACGAGGTGACGATGCGCGTCGGGAATGGTTCCAAGGTCGATGTGATCGCCGTCGGCACGCTACCTCTACATTTACCTACGTGATTAGTTTTAAACCTCAATAATTGTTATTTAGTGCCAAGTTTGAGCATGAAAAATTATATCAGGATCTCGTTTAATGCGAGATGGCTACTCATTTAAATCCGAGAATAATGGTTTTTCTATTTATATGAGAGATATGTTTTATGGTCATGCTCCGATGGTCAATGGTTTATTCTTAATGTATCTCGAACGTAATATTACACATATTCATATTGTGAATACCAAAAGATGTAAAGTTGATAATGATAGTCCCACATACTTGTGGCACTGCCGCCTTTGTCACATTGGTGTCAAGCGCATGAAGAAGCTCCATTCTGATGGACTTTTAGAGTCTCTCGATTATGAATCATTTGACACATGCGAACCATGCCTCATGGGCAAAATGACCAAGACTCCATTCTCCGGGACAATGGAGCGAGCAACCAACTTACTGGAAATCATACATACCGATGTGTGCGGTCAAATGAGCGTTGAGGCTCGCGGAGGATATCGTTATGTTCTCATTCTCACTGATGACTTGAGTAGATATGGGTATGTCTACTTGATGAAACATAAGTCTGAGACCTTTGAAAAGTTCAAGGAATTTCAGAATCAGGTAGAGAATCAACGTGACCGAAAAATAAAGTTCTTACGATCAGATCGTGGAGGAGAATATTTAAGTCACGAATTTGGTACACACTTAAGGAAATGTGGAATCGTTTCACAACTCACGCCGCTGGAACACCTCAACAGAACGGTGTGTCCGAACGTCGTAATCGCACTCCATTGGATATGGTGCGGTCTATGATGTCTCTTACCGATTTACCGCTATCATTTTGGGGATACGCTCTAGAGACAGCTACATTCACTATAAATAGGGCACCGTCTAAATCCGTTGAGACGACAGCGTATGAATTATGGTTTGGGAAGAAACCTAAGCTGTCGTTTCTAAAAGTTTGGGGATGCGATGCTTATGTCAAGAAACTTCAACCTGAAAAGCTCGAACCCAAGTCGGAAAAATGCGTCTTCATAGGATACCCTAAGGAAACCATTGGGTATACCTTCTACCTTAGATCCGAAGGCAAGATCTTTGTTGCCAAGAACGGATCCTTTCTGGAAAAAGAGTTTCTCTCGAAAGGAGTAAGTGGGAGGAAAGTAGAACTCGATGAAGTACTACCTCTTGAACCGGAAAGTAGTGCAGCTCAGGAAAATGTTCCTGTGGTGCCTACACCTATTGGAGAGGAAATTAATGATGATGATCAAGGTACTTCGGATCAAGTTGCTACTGAACTTCGTAGGTCCACAAGGACACGTTCCACACCAGAGTGGTATGGCAACCCTGTCTTGGAAATCATGTTCCTAGACAACGGTGAACCTTCGAACTATGAAGAAGCGATGGCGGGCCCGGATTCCAACAAATGGCTTGAAGCCATGCAATCCGAGATAGGATCCATGTATGAAAACAAAGTATGGACTTTGACAGACTTGCCAGATGATCGGCGAGCGATAGAAAACAAATGGATCTTTAAGAAGAAGACGGACGCGGATGGTAATGTTACCATCTATAAAGCTCGACTTGTCGCTAAAGGTTATCGGCAAGTTCAAGGGGTTGACTACGATGAGACTTTCTCTCCCGTAGCAAAGCTGAAGTCCGTCTGAATCATGTTAGCAATTGCCGCATACTATGATTATGAGATATGGCAAATGGACGTCAAAACGGCATTCCTTAACGGCTATCTTAAGGAAGAACTGTATATGATGCAGCCGGAAGGTTTTGTCGACCCTAAGAATGCTAACAAGGTATGCAAAGCTCCAGCAATCCATTTATGGGCTCGTGCAAGCATCTCGGAGTTGGAACATTCGCTTTGATGAGATGATCAAAGCGTTTGGGTTTATGCAGACTTATGGAGAAGCCTGCGTTTACAAGAAAGTGAGTGGGAGCTCTGTAGCATTTCTCATATTATATGTAGATGACATACTTTTGATGGGAAATGATATAGAACTCTTGGACATCATTAAGGCCTACTTGAATAAAAGTTTTTCAATGAAGGACCTTGGAGAAGCTGCTTACATCTTAGGCATCAAGATCTATAGGGATAGATCGAGACGCCTCATAGGTCTTTCACAAAGCACATACCTTGATAAGATTTTGAAGAAGTTCAAAATGGATCAGTCCAAGAAAGGGTTCTTGCCTGTACTGCAAGGTGTGAGATTGAGCTCGGCTCAATGCCGGACCACGGCAAAAGATAAAGAAGAGATGAGTGTCATCCCCTATGCCTCAGCCATAGGATCTAATATGTATGCCATGCTGTGTACTGCATCGATGTAAACCTTGCCGTAAGTTTGGTAGGTAGGTACCAAAGTAATCCCGACAAGGAACACCGGACAGCGGTCAAGAATATCCTGAAGTACCGAAAAGGACAAAGGACATGTTTCTCGTTCATGGAGGTGACGAAGAGCTCGTCAGAAGGGTTACGTCGACGCTAGCTTCGACACAGATCTGGATGACTCTAAGTCACAAACCGGATACGTGTATATGTTGAATGGTGGAGCGATGGCTGGTGCAGCTGCAAGCAGAGCGTCGTGGCGGGATCTACATGTGAAGCGGAGTACATGGCAGCCTCGGAGGCAGCGCATGAAGCAATTTGGGTGAAGGAGTTCATCACCGACCTAGGAGTCATACCCAATGCGTCGGGGCCAATCAAACTCTTCTGTGACAACACTGGAGCTATTGCACTTGCCAAGGAGCCCAGGTTTCACAAGAAGACCAGGCACATCAAGCGTCGCTTCAACTCCATCCGTGAAAATGTTTAAGATGGAAACATAGAAATTTGCAAAGTGCATACTTATCTGAATGTTGCAGATCCATTGACTAAACCTCTTCCGCGGGCAAAACATGATCAACACCAGAACTCTATGGGTGTTCGATTCATCACAATGTAACTAGATTATTGACTCTAGTGCAAGTGGGAGACTGTTGGAAATATGCCCTAGAGGCAATAATAAAAGGATTATTATTATATTTCCTTGTTCATGATAATTGTCTTTTATTCATGCTATAATTGTATTATCCGGAAATCGTAATACACGTGTGAATACATAGAACACAATACGTCCCTAGTAAGCCTCTAGTTGACTAGCTCGTTGGTTAACAGATAGTCATGGTTTCCTGACTATGGACATTAGATGTCGTTGACAACGGGATCACATCATTAGGAGAAGGATGTGATGGACAAGACCCAATCCTAAGCATAGCACAAGATCGTGTAGTTCGTTTTGCTAGAGCTTTTCCAATGTCAAGTATCTTTTCCTAAGACCATGAGATCGTGTAACTCCCGGATACCGTAGGAGTGCTTTGGGTGTACCAAACGTCACAACGTAACTGGGTGACTATAAAGGTACACTGCTGGTATCTCCGAAAGTGTCTGTTAGGTTGACACGGATCGAGACTGGGTTTTTTCACTCCGTATTACGGAGAGGTATCACTGGGCCCACTCGGTAGTGCATCATCATAATGAGCTCAAAGTGACCAAGTGTCTGGTCATGGGATCATGCATTACGGTACGAGTAAAGTGACTTGCCGGTAACGAGATTGAACGAGGTATTGGGATACCGACGATCGAATCTCGGGCAAGTAACATACCGTCGACAAAAGGAATAGTATACGGGTTGCTTGAATCCTCGACATCGTGGTTCATCCGATGAGATCATCGAGGAGTATGTGGGAGCCAACATGGGTATCCAGATCCGCTGTTGGTTATTGACCGGAGAGTCATCTCGGTCATGTTCATGTCTCCGAACCCGTAGGGTCTACACACTTAAGGTTCGGTGGCGCTAGGGTTATTAGGAAGACTTATGTGTGATTACGAATGTTGTTCGAGTCCGGATGAGATCCCGGACGTCACGAGGAGTTCCAGAATGGTCCGGAGGTGAAGATTTATATATGGGAAGTTGTCATACGGACACCGGAAAGTTTCGGGGGCATATCGGTATTGTACCGGGGCCACCGGAGAGGTTCCGGGGGTCCACCGGGAGGGGCCACCCCTCTCGGAGGGCCTCATGGGCCACAGGCAGGGAATCAGCCTGGAGGGCTGGGCGCCCCTGGGCCCATGCGCCTAGGGTTGGGGGGGGGGGGGAAACCTAGTGGGGCGCCCCCTTTGCTTGGGGGGAAAGCCCCCCTCCCTGGCCGCCGCCCACCCTCTAGATCTCATCTAGAGGGGCCGGCCCCCCTTGCCCCTTCCCCTATAAACAGAGTGGTGAGGGAGGGCTGCAACACACATCCAAGGCGCAGCCCCTCCCCTCCCCAACACCTCTCCTCCTCCTCGTGTGCTTGGCGAAGCCCTGTCGGAGTACTGCCTCTCCACCATCATCACGCCGTCGTGCTGCTACTGGAGTCTTCTTCCTCAACCTCTCCTTCCCCCTTGCTGGATCAAGAAGGAGGAGACGTCGTCCGTTCTGTACGTGTGTTGAACACGGAGGTGCTGTCCGTTCAACACTTGGTCATCGGTGATTTGAATCACGGCGAGTACGACTCCATCATCCCCGTTCCCTTGAACGCTTCCGCACGCGATCTACAAGTGGTATGTAGATGCAATCTCTCTCCCATGACTCGTTGCTTAGATGAACTCATAGATGGATCTTGGTGAAACCGTAGGAAAATTTTTAATTTTCTGCAAGGTTCCCCAACAGGGTCGCCACCCGGAGCTGCTCCATCCGGTACGAGTTGTATCCTTTCTACAACGCCCAGGCCCACTAGAAGATAGGGTAAACTATTCTGAATTTCCTTTTGACCGAGAGCGGCGACGACGAATCTTCCCTGGGTGTGCAGGAAACGATGACGCCACAACCAAGATACCTCTGTTCGTTTCCATTCCTGTTGCTGTCGTGTTGTTGGTGCTATTGACGGTTGCTTTGTATCTCTGCAAGAGGAAGAACAAGAAACCACACGAACATGTGCAGATATCCAGCGCAGGTGAGTGCTTCTCGATCGATCATTTCAAATCCCCGAAAAGGAAGAACACCGAGGCTTAATTGTTCTCTCTCCCTCTATATATATTGTTTGTTTTTGTGAGCAGACAGTGAGTATGGAGGAGACATGGGAAGCTCAGAGTCTCTGTTGTACGATTTCAGCACTCTAAGGGTTGCCACTGACAACTTCTCTGAAGAAAATAAGCTCAGGGAAGGCGGGTTCGGGCCGGTCTACAAAGTAACGTACACTGAACTTGGAACATGAGCATCCACTCTCCAATTGATTTTCCATGTCTGAACTAAACAATCGACTTGTTGTGGTTTGGTCGGTCAGGGCATTCTGCGGGATGGGCAGGATATCGCGGTGAAGAGGCTGTCGAAGACCTCCCAGCAAGGGCTCGTGGAGATGAGGAACGAGGTTGTGCTGGTGGCCAAGCTTCAGCACAAGAATCTGGTGCGCTTGCTCGGCTGCTGCATCCAAGAGGAGGAGATGCTCCTCGTCTACAAGTTCCTCTTCAACATAAGCCTCAACAAGATTCTATTCGGTCGGTACCTACTTCTTCAGACTGTTATACTACAAGTGACATTCAGTTTCAAGAGTTTACGTACTACTCCTTACCAATGTGCGTGCGCGCAGATCCTGCGAGGCAGCAAGAGCTTACCTGGGGGCACAGGTTCAGAATCATATAGGGCATCAGGCGAGGCCTTCTTCACTCCACGAAGATTCGAGGCAGGACTAGGGCGTGCACAGCTCAGTTCAGGTTCGAGGGGGTTCGGACTGAGGAGTGGCACTGTCATCTTATATGTGGGTAGAGTTGGGCTCATTCGGCTCAACCTTGCCACAAAAGAGGCGGTTGTCGTCTACCACCACAATGATACGGCCTACATCTCGCAGGTTTGCCTGCACGAGATGGATTTGTCCTCTCTACTCCAGACCATGAAACCTCTGAACTAGCTGCTTATTATGGATCAGTTTTGGGAATGTTCTTCAGTCCAGTTCTTGTTCTAGTACTTTGTTTGCTTAGAGAAGCTGTTTTAGCTCTAAGTTGTCACTCCTAAGTTTGTCAAGTCTTATCGTTTCTCGTTATGCCATTAGTGCTTGCTGGCAATCTGTCGTTGATCCGATCCTGTAAAATAACGGATTGTACGGTTCATTACGTACTTTAATCAGTTGTCAAAGGTGAAATAAAATCGGTTTGCCTCATTGATTCGATGCCCAGTTCGTCACTACAGCCTTGGCTACTGCTAGAATTTGCATGGGAGTTGCTACTGAAGCTGATGGTGCTCCCGCGCAATGTGCATTGTGCATGGCTTCCTTTCTGTTTCTGTTTTTTCTATCGAAAGAAGTGGTAATATGATTACAGCTTTGAATCCACTCATCAATCATCCGAGAATTCCGAACCACCGTACTCTCTCGTACATCTCCACTCAACGACCATGCATGCATGCAAGAATGATTTGCTCCGCCCACCACGACAAAGACAGTTTTGATAGATCAATGCCACGACAAATTCAGGTGGAGATGAGTGCGGGTTGATTAAAGGAAACAGGAGGGGGTTTTGTGCAAAAGTGCATGCGCTGACCGGTCCAGCCACCTGGCTGCCAATTGTCGAGTTTTCATTGGCCTGGGACTAAATCATCACATGAGGTGCAAGTTGGGGTATGATGGAGTCAAATTTTGCAAGTTTGGGACTACATCGTCACATTATGTGCAAGTTAGGGTACCCAAACGCTATTACCTCATCTTTCCGGGAACTCGATGTACACGCGCGCGTGTGCATGTCCTTGGTGTTGGTTTTCTTCGGAGTTGATTTGGTTAGGCGTATGAGTATGACCGTCGGTAAACCGGAGCCACGTCCGACCATCATTCGCCCGTGCAAAAAGCTTGAGATCAGTCGAGGCAATCATAGACGTACGCGCGTCAGATCAGCATCGTTGCAGCGCTTCATCCAACAACAGCTCCAGAGCAGTACAAGCTAGCTCTCGCCTTGTCTACATCGGCATGCACGGACACACCGTCAGCTCAGTGCACGCGTGAGTTGATCTCGCTGGTCTCCCTCTCCGTTTTGACATTTTCTTTTCTGAAGAAAGAGCAGACCCACTTGTTCTAGATAGAACTCAAAGGGGGTCAAAGATCATAAGCGAGTCTGAAATTTGGATTTTTCGCATAATGTATGGCTGGGGTTTGGAAAAAGAATTTAAACAAGGAAGGTGGCTGGCTGCCGACCTTTTATTTCAAAGCAGGCAAAGCCTGATGAAGTAGCTGATACAAAATAAAACTTGGCCATTGCACCCAGGTGCAAGGCACAAGCAGAGAGACAAGATTGAGAAGATAAGAGGGCGAGGAAGAAAGCAAATTCATCACATCATATGCGTACTAAGTATTGAGCTTCTGGCACCATAACTGAATGTCATCCTTTGCTGCCTGGTTAGAGGCTCTGTTGCTCCAGAGGTGCAACAAAGTTGCAGCATAGAAACTAGTATAGCTCGCAGTCCAAACCTTGGAGTTGAAAACCCTGTCATTTCTGGCATGCCATAGGGTGAGAGCACATGCAGCAAAAACAACATTCCATCTGCGTTTAAAACTGAGCTGGTGTTGTGCTTGATCAACAAACGCTAGAATATCGATGCGAGGTAGCCAAAGAATCCAGTTCAGCTTACCCCAAAGAAAGGAAGCGGGGCACATCGAGCGATATATGATCACTGATTCCACCGCAGACGGGCATCACAATGAGCAAACGGGCCACCGCAGACCAGCCTTTTTGACCATATTATCTCGGTGTTGAGACGACCTTTGAAAGCAAGCGGAGGAAGATCCTATGTTTTAAAGGGACCAGGAGTCCCAAACCCGGTCTTTCAAGATGGCCAACACACCCCTGAAAGTGAGCAGACTGTAGAAATATCGTGTATTAATCTTGCCAGAACCCAAGGAAGGGAACCTTGTGTCATCCTGGAGCAGATTGGGTGCAACACCGGATAACTGGTCCCGCAAGGCCAGCAACTCAGCCGAAGCTGTTTGGGAAAGGTTCGGGTGCAGCTTTACAGTCCAAAAGCCGTTGGCGTACTGAGAGCTCACGGAGCAAGCTGGATTAGACGCAAAGGAGAACAGAGTAGGGTACAGCAGGCAAAGGCGACCTCGTCCAGCCAGTGATCCTGCCAGAAAGATACCAGAGTGCCAGTGCCTAGAACGCATCGAGAAGAATTGATAACCAAAGGAAGAAGATCCTTGAACCCTTTCCAGATAGCCGTGTCTCTGCTGCGTGTGCTCTGAGGAACAACAGCCTGGCAGTAATGCTTTGCGAACCATTCATAACATGGTATGTCAGAGCCTTGCAAAACCTTGGAAACAAACTTGCACATCATAGCCTTATTGTGAGCGTGTAGCTGTCGTACACCCAGGCCGCCATTGAGACGAGGTAGATAAACCGTGTCCCAAGCAACTAAGCATCGCCATCCCTTAACTGTACTTTTGCCTTGCCAGAAGAAAGCACGCAGCAGACCTTCCAACTTCCAAGAGATTCCATAGGCCAGGCAAAGCAAGACATGAAATAACTCGGAATACCCGCAAGCACCGAATTAATGAGAGTCGGCCGCCCTCCCAAGGATAAGAAAGTAGCCAGCCAACCGGAGAGGCGACGATCAACCTTATGGATAACTGGCAGCAACATACCATGTGTTATCTTGTGCCAGGAGAGAGGTAGGCCCAAGTATGTACATGGAAAAGAAGAAACCGGGCACCCGAGGAGCTGAGCAATAGCAGAAGCTGTAGTTGCATCCACTTAGACTGGCACGAGGGTGCTTTTGTGGAAGTTTATAGTGAGCCCAGAAAAAGCGGAGAAGGTCGTGAGAGCAGACTTAATTAGCTCTGCTTGATGTATGCTGCCATGGAAGAGTAGCAGTGTGTCGTCTGCATATTGTAGAACTGGGAAAAAGTAGTCTGAGCCAAGGGGATGCACCAACGAGCCATCTTGAAACAACTGACAGAGCATCCTTTGGAGCACATCAGCAACAAGAATGAATAAATACGGTGATAAAGAATCCCCTTGCCCAAAGCCTTTTTTTGCCTGAATGGGGTCCCCCAGCTCACCGTTGAGAAGCACTCTGGAGCTGCCAGAAGTCAAGAGGGTGTGTATCCAAGTGATCCATACTGTCGGAAAACCTCTGGCATAAAAAATCTTGCGTAAGCAACACCAACTGACACTGTCGAAGGCTTTATGAAAGTCCAGCTTCAGGGCAATGACCGACAGCTTTCTTTTGTGCGCATACTGGACCATTTCAGTAGCCAAAGCAAAGTTCTCGACTATCGAACGACCCTTCAGGAACCCAGACTGTAGTGAGTGAACCAACTGTGGAATCCAAACCTTGAGCCGATTAGTCAGGACTTTAGAGGCCAACTTAGGCACACTATGCACAAGAGAAATAGGCCTGAAGTCTCGCATCTCCAGAGGCGTATCCTTTTTAGGGAGCAGGGTAATAAAAGCAGAATTGATGCCCAAGAGATCCACTTCGTTCTTATGAAAAGCAGCAAAGAACCGGAGCAAATCATCCTTTATAAGCAGTTTGAAAGCCTTGTAAAACTCATTAGTGAAACCATCAGGGCCCGGGCTTTTGTTACTTGGCGAGCAGTTGATGGCCTGCACCACCTCTGCCCAGGAGAAATCTTCTGTGAGCTCAGATAAGTCAAGCGGGGCATAGAGAGAAGGAAGGTCCACATTGTCCAACGAGGACACGGGCTATCCCAAGATAGCTTTAAAATAGTCGGTGGCCAACTGCAGCTTTTGGTTGGTCTGGAAAAATTCCACACCATCGTGAACCAGCACCTTGATCTTGTTTTGACGAGCCTGACAGTTAGCCGCAACATGAGAAAACTGGCTGTTTTCATCCCCTGAAACACACCAATGAACCTTGGCCCTGCGACGCCAAGCTGCAGTCTGCCAAAGGATCAGTTGTTCGGCCTTAGCACTAGCAAACACCCTGAGCACAGTTTCAACAGCAGAGAGCGACCTCAGCTCCTCAACAGCATTTAAATAAGAAACAACGTGCTTATTGTTATCCAAGAGAACCCGCTGGCTGGGCTTCGAACGGCACCAGCGCCGCAAAGCGGCACGCACACGTCTCATTTTGAAGCTGATCAATGATGCGGCAGAATAGATCTCACGAGTTCCGTGAGACCAAGCTTCAGAGATGATGTTTCTGGGTTCATCCAAGAGCAGCCAATGATTTTCCATGCGGAATAACTTGCTTTTGGGCGTGCTTGTGGAGAAGGACAAAAGCACAGGAGCATGATCAGACGTTGTGGTTGGAATGCAGGAGGCAGTTGACTAGGGATGAAAATGGAGCGGAAACGGACGGAACTAAGTGCTATCCTATTTGTTTTCACATTTTTTTGCAAAAGCGAAAACGAATACAGAAACCCCGGAAATGAATACGGAAACAGATACTACCGGAAACGGACACGGAACAAATACAAAGCGGATACGGAAACAGAAATAGGCATTGATCGGAACTTAAAAACCCCTTAAATCATAGAGAAATACACACAAAAACAAACAAATTTAATGAGTTGTTAACATGGCTACAAAATAATATCAATATGCTAGCAAATTAGCGTAGTATTGTAGTAGTACCAGAAAATTGCGTATAGGGTCAAGCTGAGTACATGTGTAGTAGTAGAAGTTGGGCCTCAGATCCATTCTACTAATTGTGTCATTGTGCTCTGTTTGGTGGTTGGGCTACAAAGCAGCTATAGGTCTATAGTAAAAACAAAAATTCCATATTCACGGAAACAGAAAGTTCCGTTTCCATGCATGTTCCAACGGAAAACACCGTTCCGTTTTTGTTTCCGTTTCCACATAAAAAATTCCATTTCCACTTCCGTTTTTCAAATTTCCGTTTTCGTTTTCATATTTCCTCTCCGTTTCCATTTTTCCTCCGGAAAAACGGAAAGTTTCCACTCCATTTTCATCCCTACAGTTGACTGCAGAATGCTTAGATTCCAAGCTGAATTGACGAGGACTCGATCAAGACGAACAAGAGTAGGCTGATCCCTCTTGTTAGACCAAGTGAAGAGCCTGTTGTTAATCTGAACGTCGTCCATGTCATGACTTCGAATCCATGAGTTAAAAACTTCCATCAAATGCCAGTTGATCTGACCCCGGGATTTCTCATGAGCAAATCTGTACATGTTGAAGTCACCTAGCATCACCCATGGCAAGTCTGACGTGCTAGCGACACTGCTGACAACCTCGAAGAAGCTCGGCCGTTCTTGATTCAGACAGGGCTGTAAGTGCATCTAGTGCCCCTTAGTGATTTTGGTGTATTGAAGACTTATAGGTTAAGTAACTAATGCGTTTGTGAGTGTACACAGGTCTATAAGTCTATGAGGAGTTTGATGTTTACAGTGAAAGTCGACCCCTAAAAATGAAGTTCTTCAACTGAAGAATTTGATATTCTGAAGACTTTCTGAAGACTTTGAAAGTGAAGAAATTGGTGTGACCTTGAAGACTTGGTATTCATTTGAGGAACATGAAGCGTGAAGACTTTTGTTTTCGTAGTTTCATTTCCTCTTTCTTGAGTCATAGGAAACACCGTACTGTTAAAGGGGGTCGAGGAAATACTAAGGAAAAATTTCCATGTGATGCTCAACTCAAAATCCTACACCTACCAATCCCTTCGAGTGAAGCCTTTGGAAAACTCATACAGCTCAGTCAATTTCTTCAGTGACAGAGACGAAGCTCTTACGGTCACGAGAATTTGTTCTGACTGAGGAGTTAGGAATTCGCCAGTGCGGATTGCCTACACAGTGAGGAACATGATAGCCCTGAGGAATTTGACATTCAAAATTCCGACCGTTGCTGTGCTACGCGCCGGCTGTCCAAAATATCTTATCCACCTAACGGTCATATCATTGAAGGGCATTTATGTCTTATCATGTCGGGCTGCTCCCTAGGCTATAAATAGCCGCCTCTACAACCACTAGTTGGTTGGCTGCTCCGAGAGAACTTGACACTTGTCATTTGAGAGCAACCCATCCTCTGAGGACTTTGAGCGAAAATCATCAAGTGAGGAAAAACCCAAAAGTGAGGAAAATCCCAAAAACAAAACCCATACAAACCCAAAGTGATTGAGCATCACTGAAGAAATTGATCCTGCGTGGATCCGACGCTTTTTACCTTTGAAGACTGTGCTTCTTCCAGACGGTTAGGCGTCACGGTCTAGAGCATCCAAGAGGAATTGTGGATCGCCGAGTGACCAAGTATGTGAAGGTTTGGAAGTCGCCTGAAGACTTACCACGAGTGATTGGACGAGGTCTGCGTGACCTTAGTTCAAGGAGAATACGGTGAGGACTTGGTGTCCTGAGCTGCGTGCTCGATGATCGGGTGTCCGGATCGCGTGTCCTCGAGTTTAAATACTCACCGCTCCAACCAGACGTACAACCGAGACAGCAGTTGGAACTGGTCTACCAAATCATTGTCTTCACCAACCTAATCTGGTTCTATTTCCTCAACCCTTTCATTTCCTCATTCTTGTGTTGAGTGTTTGTTCATATCTGTGTTTGAAGACTTTGATCAAGACTTTCTCAATTTCCTCGCCCAATTTCTTCACCTGTTTGTCTTCATCTTGTGTTATCCTATGAT
Organism: Aegilops longissima; assembly: GCA_021605205.1. Classification (NCBI taxonomy): domain Eukaryota; kingdom Viridiplantae; phylum Streptophyta; class Magnoliopsida; order Poales; family Poaceae; genus Aegilops; species Aegilops longissima. The sequence continues at coordinate 1,821 of JAHIAM010001069.1, read as the reverse complement.
TACGCTTTCGTACTCTGTGATTGTCTTCATTTCATCATGATGACTATGCTTGTAATCTGCTATGCTTACTTCGAGTACTTATTCCGCTGCATGTATTTCTTCGCTAAGGAATTTCCTCACCAGCAAATTCCTCGAAGAAGAATTTGTAAAATTCTCTAAAATCGCCTATTCACCCCCTCTAGTCGATATAACGACTTTCAATTGGTATGAGAGCAAGGTACTCCCTTGTTCGTGTGATTTTGGTTTAACCACCGGAGTTTTAGTTATGTCGACCGCAGTATGATCAAGGTCTCAGCAGGTGTCCTACCTTCGATGGGACGGACTACCCCTCTCGGAAGAACAAAATGCGAATGCATCTTGAAGCAATTGACAACGATCTACGGTATGTTGTGACAAAAGGTGTTTCCTCACCACACCCTCTCCGAATGATGCTGATGTGAAGAGATTCAAGCAACTCGATTCTCAAGCGAAGAATATCATATGTGGCCATCCGAGCAAAGGTCAATATGGAAGAGTAAGTGCTTTGGAATCGCCAAACTCATCCGGGACAGGCTGTCCAAAGTAAATGAAGGTGTTTCAACTCAGCGTGACTCTCGAGTTGATGTTCTTCGAATCTCTTCAACCGCTTCAAAAGACTCGACAACGAAAATGTTCAACAAACCTTCGATCGCCTCACCGACATCTCAAATGAGCTTCAAGCACTGGTGCCACCGACATCACCGACCATGAGGTGGTGAAGAAATTGCTAAGATCGCTTGATTCCTCATTTGATACTCCGCACCGATGATACAAGAACGAGCTGATTACAAGTCTCTTGATCCTGCCGATATCCTCGAAAGGCTAAATACTCACGAGTTCCACTTGCTGAAAGAGAGATCTCTATGGTTACGGCTATGGAAAAACACGTGCCACAAGGCCAAGGCTGTATCTGAATCGAGAGTGAAGACTCGGTAGTAGCCTTGGAGATCTGAAGAATTTGGCGAGAGCTAGCACTGCCGTGAAGAAATTCCAGAAATTCACAAGACGCGGTCGCTTTGGAAAATCCTCAAGAAGCGGTGATTCCTCATCTAGTGACTATAAGAGAAGACTTTGCCACAAATGCAAGAAACCTGGTCACTACATCCAAGATTGTCCTCGATGGGAAAAGGAATTAAGAAAGAAGAAACACAAGGATTACAGCCTACGATGGCGTGAAGAAGAAGAAGAAATCATCAAAATCTTCATCATCAAAATCCTCAAAACCTTCTTCTCACAAAAGAGCAGCTCCAAAAAGGCTCGGGCATTTATTGGCAAGGAAATGGACTCTGAAGCTGAATCGAGGAAAATGAGGAAGAGGAGGAGTCTCAAGAATCCGAATCTGGTGTGGCTAGTCCGCTCTTGCTCTCGCTTATGTTAGCAAGTCCATCTTCAACATCAAGAAACTGACTCACCGACAAACCTGATGAGGAAAATGATGACTTACGCCCCACCTATTGCTTCATGGCAAAAGGTGCTAAGGTACTCAATTTCACCTCCTCCGAGTCTAGTGAAAATGAATCGATGAGGATCTCAAGCCCAGCTACTCTAAACTTGCTAAAATTGCTATAAAACAACAAAGGGCTTTTGAAAAGGTTCAAAACATGCTAGATAAGAGTGATGATATGTTAGGTGAAGAAATGGATCGCACTCAAGCCCCGATCGAAAATCTTCAGAAGTTCGGTCTAGGCTTGACAGCCTTCAAGGTCATCATAACACTCTCTTATCGATCATGAGAAACTTTGTTATGAATTTCTTCAAAGAAAGCAAGATCTTGAGAAGCTAAGAGCGAGTTATGAAGATCTT
>JAHIAM010001068.1:0-28359 GCA_021605205.1 Aegilops longissima | reverse complement strand
TCAAAAAAACGTGACAAGTCTTTGTTCCAAAATACCTTGGCTCTTCATTTGTGCAACTTGTCATAAGTAGCTTGTCTCAATTGAAGAAAAACTTGTAAAGGATAATCCCTCCGCATCAAAGGTATTGCCGATATATTAACTCAAGTACTAGGCACTAACAAAAAATTACTAGGCACGCAACAAACGGGCTCAATTCTGTGCTCATCCTGGTGTAGTAGTAGTAGTACTAGGCAATGCAATGGACGAGTGACATCGACGAGCGGTGACCGAGGGAATTGAACTGCGTTTCGCACGGTAGGTAACGCTGTCTAGTTACTAAAGCATCCCTCCGTTGTTCATCGGTAGTCATTATGGACCGGGACATGAGGGAATTTCCTAGGCTGGAATTTCCGCCACGATATTTTGACTTGAAACGCCGAGGCTCGACCGTTGGGGTTGCTTCTAATGTGCATTTCACGACGCCACCTAAGGACACGAGCCTGCTTTTTTTAGGATCAACACGAGCCAAGTCCGGCTGGTACACCGCTGGGTCCTACCATTTGAGAATACGAAGGAACCTTTAAATTGCCGAACTAATCTATGTGTATTACAATAATTGTGATTTTCTTTTGCAAATACTAATCTCAACGTGGTAATTGATTTATGACGAGTCGTTGAATTAGAGTGAATTTGTGATATAGTGATCTCAACGTGATTTCACATTTCATGGTATCCCTAGTAAGTTTTCCAATGCAAATTCAAATTTAAAAGATGAACAATATGGAGGTGAGAAAACTTTGTATGTATCAAGCATATGACCACACACACACACACACACACACACACACACACACACACACACACGCATCTAACACAACAACAATCCAATAAGTATAGTGCATCTATTTTTCCAACCCATGCATGTATGACATAAGTTAATAACATATTTCTATTCCTAAATATTAGTCTTTTAGAGAGTTCAACAAGTGACTACATACGGAGCAAAATGAGTGAATCTAGACTCTAAAATATGTCTATATACATCCGTGTGCAAAGCACCATTTGAAGCCCTCTAAAAGACTAATATTTAGGAACAAAGGAGTAAAATGTAAGACATCCATGGTCCTCGGCTCAATATTTAAATGAACATGAAACTGAAACATGAATATTAAGTCTAGTACTACAAAGACATGCAAATGTTGTGTTTAGGCGGAGCTATGATTGTCGGGGTCAACCTCTCGACCTTAGATAAAATCGGGAGCTCTGTTTAGGGTTGTTTAGATTATATTTGTTCCCACCCTCCCAACCACCGATTGGTTGTGCACCCCAACCCTCCTCCCCGGAGAATATCATGTGCCCCATACCTTACATGCTATATGCCGATACGAGTTGCTTGGAGCTTGTAGATCTGAGATATAGCAGCTCACATGATGTGTCTTAATTTTTTTGCAGAAACCTTGATGAGTTTGAGAATTGCACACAATTTGTGGCAAAACTACTTAGATGCCTCTTTGATCCCATATCCAATCTGACTCAAGTCAGATATCACCATAGCATCTAAGATGAAGGAGGACATCATATTCTCCTCGTATGTAAGAATATCATGTGCCACCACACCTTAGATGCTTTGGTGATATTAGCTCTTGGAGGCGCTGATTTGTGACCCAACACCTCCTCGGTGGTTCGAATGGTTTTTGTAAAAGCCCCAAAAGAGTTCGCCATTGCCATAAGCACAAAGACTCGCCAGATGCCATTGATCTCAGATCAAACGACTCCAAGCTCGATCATCAGAGCATCCAAGCTGCGATAGCACCTTATGTTTTCTCGCACGGAGAGTATGAGGTGCTCCGCACCGTAGATTCTATGGTGATACAGTTCACCGAGATCTAACGCCCATGAGGGAGGTTTGAATGTTTTTGCAATATACGGATGATAGAGTTTGGGAAATGCGCAGAAGTACAAGTACTATGCATGTGCCATCCGATCACCGATCATACGACCTAGATGCTCATATCACCGAAGCGGTAATTGCTTATGGGGAGCACCTAATATTAGCACCGGGAGCCGTTGATCGAAGATGCAGCGCACACACGAGGCCTGAATGTTTTATTTGCAAAAAACTTTGAGAGTTTGGAAATTGCGATAATTACAAAGACTACCCCAAGCCATTGATCTCACTTCCAACGTGTAAAAACTCAGATCACCATAGTATCTAAGCTATGGGTGGATGTGATATTCTATGTCATTGCCATTTTTTGTTCAAACTTGCAAAAATACGTAACTCGTGCTTACTTGTCTAACCGCCAAAGTGTTTGTTCAAAAAAACCATCCTACACTGAAATATCGAACAACACACGGGTCCCACTTGTCATTAATCAAATTTGGACCTAAAACTAACAAATCTGAAAGACGAGATTCGAATCGCAACCTGACTACAAAGCGTAAGTCGATAGCCCTAAAAACGAACGGTTGTTGGCTTTGTCCCATAACTTGATTTTATACAAGACTTTGCGCTTGAGTAGAGTAGAGGAGTGCCTCGTCAACACGCCCATGACCGTTGTCTCACTTACGGTGGTCCCAGGTCTGCGATCTCAATCTCTTCTTCTCTCCATCGCCTAACTTTGCACGGCACACACGTAAGAGTGGCGCTTAGCTTGCCGTGGTGTTATTACAACTAAAAAAGCTTGGAAAATAGAAGAATCACCAGAACAAGAGACGCTATGCTGGTCGAGACGAGCTAACCGTACACACGCTTGCATGATGAAGCTGTGGCTAGTGGGTTGTTTTCGATCGACGGGCTGGGTCCCGAGGTCGAACCATAGGTACTACGCTCCGACATACAAAGATATTTACACGCACATTTTTCCTCCGCAGACGACGTGGCACACCTACCGCTGCGGTTTTGGGGTCCTCCCGTGGTGCACACATATATTCTTCCCGACGGGATGCCCATACGCTTTTCGGGTCCTCCTCATTGTAGCGCTAAGCAAGTAAATGAGTCGTCAAATCACGAAGACCACCTTTCCCGCCGAGTAGATCGAAGGAAGCACGGTGGCTAGCTAGTTGGGCTAGTTCGACCAATTAGCTAGGCCGCCATTGTTTTTTTCACCCCTTTTTATCTACTTGCGGCAGTGTAATTTAAATATCCACCGCGGCTGTTGTTCCGTGTTTGGGTGCGCAGGATTTTAAATTTTGATTGACGGAGCAGGCACGCAGGATTTTTAATTTTTGATTGACACGGAGCAGCGCGTAGCAATTAGTCACGATGACTACCAAAAACCCACCGTCCCTCGATGTGAGAAGTAGTCGATGGTGTTTTATCGTGGTGAAACCAAAATATTCCCCGCCTCGGCTGGCTCCTCCGCTTTCCTCAGAGATTGCATTGCCTTTCAGCCATTTCGCCTTTGCTTTCTCTCCCATTGCTTCTACCGGTGCCATGGCGGCGCAAGTGATCACGGAGTCCGAGGTGAGGCACCCGACAGGAGCTCCATGCCAAGGATGCGGAGCTCAGTGGTCAAGGGACGGATCCCGTGAGCTCAAGGAGGAGAGGAGTGCCATGCTTCTCCGCTATGTGCGGGAGTTCACGTTCAGCCCAAAAGCGCCCACCACAAAGATGCTCGAGGCGCTACGGCGCTGTCAGCAGTAAAGCGGAGATATGATAGGCCGTCAGAGCCTACCGAGCGCGAGCGGGCCGATCGTGATGAGGTCCAGATCGCCTCAGCCACTTGGTGAACCAAGTTGCCACACACGTGTTGCGGCCTGCACGATGTCACCGTGCTGCGCCGCTGCGGACGATGCCGGGCTGTCGGCTTAAACCTGCTCGACCACCCGGCCGACTTCTAACAGCCGCCGCTTCCTGACCGGTCTCCTTCTTCACCTATATCTCCTAGGAGCTGAGCCGCCTCCGCCGATGGTGGGGGCTGAGCTGACAAAGAGGGTTAGCGCTGCCGCCGCTGTCGAAGCGATCCTTTCAGTGGCTTCGCCACCGTAATCCATTCGTGCTATTGACGCCATCTGACGAGCCGAAGCCCCGCCGATCGAGCGGCTCGCGGGCTGTTGCACCCTGCATCACCAACGCCGTGCCGAGAAGCGTGAGGACTTTGTGGTGTTTAGGCGCCTCGCATGGGCATGTCCATGTCTCGACGCAACATGACCGTTGATCAAACTCGACGGTGCGTGCACTCGCCACCAGTAGCACAAAGCGTGGGGGTGTGTTTGGTTGCATTCTCATCCCAATATAGTTGTTTCCTCTTCGTATTTTTGTCAACCTACTAGTGTGGACTCATGCACCCTTCATGCACTCGCCAAACACCCAAAAGTGGGTCGAGAAGGGAACTTTTGCTCCCATCCTGCACCCTTCATACACCCCTGCCTAACACTATAGGACGTGCTTCATATGGTTCATGTTTCAGTGGAGTACTGTAGCACCGCATTCTGCGGCGCTGGGACCTAGTTCGCTAACATTGATCTCATTGCTCATTCTCTCCGAACAAATGAAAAAGCGTACTATCTACATATAGGAGTAGTTGATATGCGCACAACACAAAGAACAAGATTGTAGTATCGACGTATGAACCATCGCATGCCTAGTAGTAGGAGCACTGTATGTTCAAGTGGTTGCCGTGTTTCACTCCTCCGCTGTAAGAGTGGAAACGCTTTGTAATCATTTTTTCTTCGAATGAAAATAGTGGACACACTCTACCGCAGATCCTCCTCCAAACCATGCACTAAATTACTCACTTTCCCGACGTAGGGACAACCAGACTGGTCCACCAGCCATGCACTAAATTACTCAGTAGAGTGATTTGTAGACTACCCCGATCGAACCGCAGAATGCCCAATGAGCCAACAAATCACAAAGCCCCTCCTTTCCAAAGCAAAGAAGTTGACTGGACTAAACAACCATCATTTCACTTCTTCTCTTAGCTTCTCTCTTGGAAGAAAACCCCCACTGCTTCTGCTTTCCCTCATCTTGTTCCTCCTTTCACTCTTCTCTCACTTTCCTCTCTTGGATGGATGTCGAGCACCGCCGACGTGATGTCTATGGCTCGCCAAACCGCCGAGGCTCATGGTACGTCAAGAAGCGCAAGCACCCCACCGAGACTACCACAGACAAGCTCAAAGCCATCTCCCCTCGTCCAAGCCCCCTCTCCGGATCCCTCATTACAAGTCCGGTAATGTCTCTTGTTGACGATCTTTTCTCGATCTTGAACGTGTTTTTTCATCTAACACGCAGTACTAGTAATCGGTAGTACAACTTTCTCGGGTGATCTTGCATATGATTTTAGTGTGCCAAATGACGGTTCTAAATTCCTCTTTCACCAAAACATGCTAGAGGTTGACACTAATTTTTATAGATTATGTCATCCTCCCAAATTTCTTGTCTTAGATTTGTCTAGATACGGATGTATCTAATACTAAATGTGACTTGATACATCCGTATCTAGACAAATCTAAGACAAGAATTTTGGGACGGAGGGAGTACTTTATGAACATCAATGCTACCTTTTAAGAGGGTATATTTGCATCAAGAATTTGTGTTATGGATATTGCATGTAATCCCTCCGCTTCTCATGCCTTTGAAGACATGTTCTAGTGTCCTTGTTCACTCATTTCTTTATGTATATATAGTCATATATGGAGTATAATATCAAAATCATCTTATATTTCTGAACGGAGGTAGTAATGAAATATGGTTTCGCTTGAATTAGAACCGGGTCCGCGTGGAGATGAAGTTTTCAAAGTCATGCCGTGTGAACTGAAGACCTGATGATGAGTTCTACCGCTGAACTATCCAGCCATTGTGTGTCCTTGTCGCCACGTGTTCCTAACTAGTGTTTTCTTGTAGCATTGTTGTCGCATGTTCTCGAGGTTTGAACACGCTTCAATATGCGACCCTATCCAAAAGGAACACGAAGGTCCCACCAAGGATAGACCCAGATATTGAAACGCTTTTGCAAGGTGGATATCATTACATCAACATTACATAATAGATGGGGATACATACAAGGCACAAATGCCACAAGAATACACCAACAACATATACAAGATCAACATCCGACTACGGATGAAACATAAATGAAGCTCAAACGACATCCACCTCGCTAGCCCTGTGCGCCGACCTAGAACCTATCCTCGATCAAGAAGAAGCGTAAGAAGAACTCCAAAGCAAGCAAACATCGCCTCATGTCATGATCATCGCAAACCTGTACCTGAATCGGGTGGTGTAGTAACTGTGAGCCACGAGGACTCAAAGAATCCCATTACCATGGGTATCAAGACTAGCAAAGCTTAATGGGTAAGGAAGAGGTAAAAGGTGAGGTTGCAGCAGCGACTAAGCATGATATGGTGGCTAACATACGCAAATGAGAGCGAGAAGAGAAACAAAGGAACGGTCACAACTAGTAATGATCAAGAAGTGATCCTGAACTCCTACTTACGCCGACATAACTCAAGAAACCGTGGTTCCTCTCGATCAACCCCAAAAGAGACACTTCACTAAGCACGCACACGGTTGGTGTATTTTAGAAGAGTTTGCTTCAAGTTTACTACAACCGGATATTAACAATTCCCATCTCCACATAACCGCTGCACGGCTCTCGAAAGTTTATACCTGCAGGGGTGTCCTAACTTAGCCCATGATAAGCTCTCGCGATCAATCTAAGGATATTCCTTCTCCCTGAAAGACCCGATCACCTCGAATCCTTGCTACAAGACATTTCGACAAAGAATAAAACAAGACCAAAGAAAGCCGCCTGACGCGCAGACAATCCCGATAGGAGCTGCACATATCTCGCTCTCGTGGCAACACCGATGAGACTAGCTACGAGTAAAACCAATCCTGTTGCTCAAGGTGGCCCCACAGCAGCTTGTTCGGGCCAACACTTAGACAAGCATTGGCCCCGGGGCTAAATAAAGATGACCCTTGGGTTAATTACTCCCAATTGAAAATAGGTGGTGGTGAGGCAAATGGTAAAACCAATGTTGGGCCTTGCCGAGGAGTCTTATTCAAAGCTTAACTATCAAGGGGTCCCATAAATCACCCGACCGTTAGGGACGCAAAATCCGGGAACATAATACCGATATGATCGAAACTAGGGCGGCAAGAGTGGAACAAAACACCAGGCATAAGGTCGAGCCTTCCACCCTTTACCAAGTATATAGATGCATTAATAATATAAGATATATTGTGATATCCCAACATGTAAACATGTTCCAACAAGGAACAACATCTCCATGTTCCAACAAGGAACAAACTTCATCTTCACCGCAACTAACAACGCTATAAGAGGGCTGAGTAAAGCGGTAACATAGCCAAACAACGGTTTGCATAGGAAAGGTGTCAAAGGTTAGAGGTTCATGGCAATATGGGATGGCTTGACAAACAGTGATAGGTAGCGCAAGATAGCGATAGAACGAAGCAACTAGCATAGCAATGATAGTAGTGAGATCTGTAGAAGCGTCATCTTGCCTGAAATCCCAAGGAAGAAGAACGAGTCCATGAAGAAGACGAACTGATGAAGCCGAACCAAGCGAGACGAACGAGTCCTCACGATCGCAATGAAACAGAACTAAAAAGAAGAAGCACACAACATAGGTAAACACACCACACATGAACAAGACAAGATGCACAACAAACATGATGCATGACAAATCTAGATGAGGCTACTCATGGCAAGAGATGATGCAAACAAGAGCAACACATCAAAGCAAGTTTAAATGAGGCCGAAACAACATAGAACAATTCCAGAAGTCCTCATATGCAAATTTCGAAATTGGTCCAGATCTGAATAAACCTTAAGTTCCAGTTGTTAAACAGCAAGTTAAGATGCACCACGATGATCTACACAAAATTCTAGTCAATTTACATATAAAGTTCATTAGATTCGGAGCTACGGCCTAGAAGATATGAGCAAAACAAGTTGAACATGGCATCGATGCAAAATGCATACAAACATCAAGCAAACACCTCAAAACAAGGATGCAACATGATAATATGAAGCTACATGCAAAATCAAGCAAGTTTCATATAGAGCACACTCAAAACGGAGCAACGGTGCAACACATACACACAATACAAGTCATGACAACAATCTGTCCAAAACAGCAACTAGGCATATTGCAAGCACCAAAACAACATGCTACAGTATCTCACCGTAATAACAAAAGGCATGGGCATGATGTACAGGTAAAGCATGACAAAACATGAACACTGAGCTATCTCCAGAAATCAATAGAACATGCTCAAAACACATGGCAAGATTGCAAATAATAATAAGCTTGATTTAGCAGATTTACAGACTCAAGTAAATAACATCAAAGTTAACATGTTTAGAGCTATGAAACAACATGTTACAGCAAGCTATCAAGTCAAACTAGAGCATGGCATGAATCTACTCAAAGCATATAACAAAAGTCCCTTAGTGACCATAAGCCAAAAGGGATCAGAAAATACAGCTGCAAGCATGTGAATATAGCAAAAACATAAACAGATTCTGACTTAGTGCAAAATCCGAGCATGGCATTAACAGATAATAAGTAGGCATGTTGGTGAGCTTGAACCACTCACCACAAAGCAATAAATGGCATGGCAAGGCAACTCACAGTAAGAAGACATGGCATAGAAGCTATACATGGCAAGAACAACATCATAGCATACGCGGATCAACTACAACAACCTTGGCAAAATTGAATAACATGTAAACAACCTGCCAGAAACATTTTATAGCAAAAGTAGAGCTCGATTGACTCAAGATAAGGCACTCCATAATTGCAAACAAGGGCATGGATGGATATAGCATAACCATATGTTCAAAACATCCTTACTGAAGTATCTCAAAATATGCATGGATCTCTCTGTAGGCCAAGTTTACATGGCATAAAAATATCGCAGAATCAGGGCTGAAATCAGCAACATCATGAAGCCTAGTTTGCATGCTTGTGCTAGTCACCACAGAGATCACAAAATACATGGCATACACCCTCAAAGATGGCATGGCATATTACAAAACACATGTAGGACTCAAGTTCATGGGATGCACACATCAATCATGGTAAAATGACAAAAGTGCATGTTCTGATAAGAATCAAACTAACATCACATAGCCCTCTTCCAACAGCATTTCGGCATCAAGATGAGCTCAAATGTAAATGATGCAATGAGATGAAATGATGCACTGTCAGATTTAACAATTTGATATATTACACGCATCTAAACGGAGCAATATGCAAAGAGTTATGGCATGATGAAAATGCAACAAAATACCCGATGTAAAAAAGACTTGGGCGAAAACGGGGCTCGGGAAAGTCAACCTCTAGCTTGCACGGACTTCGAGGCGAGGTGATCTCGCCGAACACACGCCGAGATGGCGGGTCGCTGAGACGGGCGGATTCAGTGGCTCCTCCGGCCGGATCTCGCCGATCCGTCCGGGAAGGCGTGAGGGCGACGGGAGGCGACGGGCGGCGGCCACCGGCGGCGCCATGGCGTGCCGCGACGGCGGCTGTGGTGGCGCCAGGGGCTTATGAGCGCCACAGCGGCGAGGGAGGCGGCTCGGCGCGGCGGAGTTCCGGCGGGCGGCGCGACGCTGCGGCGGGCGGCGCGGCGGGCGGGCGAGGCGAGCGCCGCGGAGGCGTGAGGCGCCGTCTGGTTGACTCGGCGGGCTATGGAGGCGGGTTCGATGGGCATGGCGCACTGGGCGGCGACGGCCACGCCAAGCGGTCGGCGATTGGTTGGGAGCGGGCGGATATTAAACCGCCGGGCGACGTGTCTGACGCGGAGAGGGAGGAGATCTAGGGTTAGGGGAAATCATCCGCTAATTTGGACGGGAGCACATATTTATAGGTAGAGGGAGCTAGGAGAGTCCAAATGGAGATGCGTTTTCGCCACACGATCGTGATCGAATGACCGAGAGCATGGAGAGGAGTTTGCTGGGTTTTGGGCCACTTTGAAGGGGGTGTTGGCTGCACCCAAAAGAGGCTTGTATTTGTTATCTTGCCATCGTTGGAGTACCAAACGACCTCCAAATGATCCGAACTTGACAGCGGTTCACCGGTGCTATACCAAGGCCGCTTGACAAACCTCGTCCATTCCGAGACCGCTTAACACCCGCACACCTAAAAGAGGTAAAAGGGGCGCCGGAGACATAGGAGTGCCGGATTGCAAAACTAACAACGGGAAAATGCTCTGGATGCATGAGACTAACACGTATGGAAAATGAAATGCACATGATGACATGATATGAAATGCAGATGATGACATGGAAAAGTGCAGCACGCAGCACATGACATGGCAACGACGGCGAATAATCGGAAGACACTGGGCGATCGAATCCGGGCGCATAAGGCAATGTACTCTGACCACAACAATTTCCTAGCCATGCCTTCGACACACTTAAGGGTGTGGTTTCTTGTAAAGCTCCCCAACAAATATGATGCGCCTATCTTCATCATCATGTTTATGGTTGGAAAGAACACTGCTAGGGTTCTCCAAGGTTGACAAGATGGTGATGGTGCATGTAGACATCTCACACGAAGTCCATGGCCTAGTCGGGCTATAAGGGGTTCATCCCAGGGTCGTGTGGCAAGAAATAGTCTGCAGAGTTTAGTTAGTGCAACTTTGTTTGTCTCGTAGTAAGTACTATTGTTCAAGATTTGATTTGTGTTTGTGAACCTCAGATTGTTTATTAGTACGCCGCTTTTGGTGTGTGGTCAGTCCCGAGAACGGTCTATGTTAATGTCTCGGCCCACTCAATTTAGTCTGCATTTTGAAGTATCCAGATCATATTTTGTGAGGATGGTTTATCAATTATGGTTCCACTCCAATATCTGTATGCATTGCGTGGTTTATCGCACTCCACCAGGATTTCCATTCCATAGATGTTCGGTCCATATGATTTGTCACGACCTTTGGATTGTCCTGCTTAGGAGTAGGTATGGCCCCCGTGATGCCACGCGAGTTGGACGATCAATCTTCTATTTAGTACTTCAACATAGTGATTTCTGGTAAGGATTCACTCATGTCATGTCAAGTAAATCTTATTGATTTACCGTCTAAATCTTATTGATTTAATGCCATGTTTTCTTTCTTTTCCCGCAATTTTACGATGCAGGTTTTGCTGCCAGACATTCATCACAGAATCAAACCGCTTGGTTTGCTCTACAATGGCTATTTTTGCAGGTTTCACTTATGTCGTCGACAAGAACGTAAGGCACCGCCCATCACTTATATTATCGGAAAAATTGATCACCGTTGTCTCGAGTACAAGTTGAATCCCTATGACGAATCTAGCAGTTTGGTTTAACAAAAACGCCACAATTAGTCCTTCTCGCTTAAAAGAAATGAAGAAAAAACTGGATCACGGTCACGGATCCTAGTCAAGTTAGAAAGCTGATCATAGCAGATCGTACACGATCGCCGCCGTCTCGCACAAATCGAGCACACCGCAGCTGTTTCAGCACCGACAATGCAGCAGCTCGGCCGATCCAAATGAGGATTGGGCACCATCACTGCCAATGATCGGGCCTGACATCGGAGGATCGGGCATCGACACCGCACCAGCTCACAAGGAGCACCATCTCCCATAAAGCAGCGGTCAAGACTCGCACCAACACTTGCACTTGCATTTGGTCCGCCCGCAGCTAAAGCACCGCAACAGACTGGCTGCAGTCAGACTTCATATACCAAAGTCCTTACAAAACCGACATGTCCACCTTCTTGGTAAGCATTGGCCGCCCAAGTGCTTCGCTCTTTTTCTTTCCATGTTGTTTCACCTAATTCACTCGTGTTGATCTAACTGTTTGGGTATGTCTTCTTGTTTTCAAACAGAGAATTCCTAGAGCAACGGGAGTCGCTCAACAACCCGCCATCCGCCAAGTTTCTCTTACCATGCGCAGCCTTGTGTGAATGAACCTGCTCAATATACCGTAAGTACAAAGGATGGTCGATGATGATTGATGCTAAAGGATGGTCAAGGCTCAAATCTAAATCATATCATATCTTATGGTAGGGATGATGTCAAAATCGAACTTTCTCGGCAAGGAGAGCTGGTCCAAATCAACTTTGAAATTCTTCAAGAGCAGCGCCAACAACCGCCGAACTGATCTATCCTCCGAGAGATTTTGATGTAATAATCTGCATGGTGAAACAAGTGTCCGTGTGTGTAAGTAGTACGACAAGATTATTTATCATGCTACCATTTATTCAATTTTGTGTATTTGCCTTATGACAAAGATTCAAAACCAGCGTAATATCGATCGCTTTATTCAATTATGTGTATTCGCCATGACAACATCTAAAACCAGCACAAGACTGATCGCTTGCAATATGAAAAGCGCTGAGGTAGAACACATGGGCCCCCAAACATGTGGGTCGGCTCATGCCCAAAGTCCGTAACCATGAGCCTATCTGAGTATTATATTCTCAGCTGAACCCCTAAAGAAAAAGCTGAACCCCCATAATGCCCGTATGCTATGCAGAGGGATTATATTTCTCGGCAAGGTGAGCCTGTGATATAAAGATATGTATATTTCTTTACATGAGGGAGTATCTCTCTCAAAAAATATATTTATGTGTAACTAGTTACCCCGCTCTTCTACTTCCTTTCGCTGATATGTGGTGCAACCGCAACCGGGTCCACGGTCATATGCACAAATTAGAGTGCACAACTTCACTAGAGACACACCGGTCAGAAGGCCAAAGAATGCCCAATGAGTCACAAATCACAACCCCTTTCCAGCTTTAGCAAGAAGTCGGACTGGACGGCGACAATATTTCACCGGCCTGAATCCCTTCTCCTCGTCGTTTGTTCGAGAAACCCCCGCCGGCATTGCATAGGGTTTTCATGGAGAACCAGGTAACGAATTCTTCATCCATCCCCGATAAATCCAAGTCCCTTGGTCAGTGTAATCCTAGGATGGCAGCCACCTGCTGATGCATTTTTTCTTCGCATCAATCTAGTGTGTTTCAGCAAAGCCCAAAGTGCGAAGTACCCTATAGATTTCGTGCCCACTTGCAGACGCCACACTTGTTCCTTCTCATCCTACCACAAAGATTTTGAAACACGCATGTGATGTTCCTAGAATCCTCTTCTATCCCGGGAGGGTGGGGTTTTTTGAACATGTTGTGTTCTCATATTGTTTTTCCCGCAGGTATTATTTGCTCGCCGTAACACATGTACTCAAGATGCTCGGCTTGCCATAAGTGAATACACTAGTTTAATGGTCACAAAGAAGACAATCCATGGATATTGCTTTCGAAAGGTCTATGAACCAAGAAGATCGCTGCTTTTTTATGGCCGAACTTGGATAAACTTTCTCAAGTGTTACGACTGAAAGTTGGCGCATCTAATGTTGATGGAAATAGCGTAACTGGTCTCATCTTCACCGCGATCTTCCACCTTTGACATCGCTCCAATTGTTCATCCATGTTAGTTTTGTATCCGGTTCTTGCTTGTTGCCTCGATTACTTCTTAATCCACCTATTCTGCCTAACTAATCACAATTTAACTTTAGAAGTAGCAACGAATCACCACAAAGATGCTACTTCTACTAATATTGTCTTATAATTGGTGGCACGGTAGGTTTTTTCAGAGTTAAGCAGTCCGCTTGCTTGTTACTCGTAATAACTCGGCTATTACTAATGACACTGTTGATCGGATCGACATCACATGTTCCTACACTTTATTGATCGCCTTGAGGTCCTTGTGGGCGCTTTCAATGGTGGAAGGCCACGGGATATGTGTGTTACCATCGCACTCGCTGAACAGGTCCAACTGTGTCGAGAAACTTATGGTACGAGCTGTTTTCTCGTTATATATGTTGTTCATAAACTATTGCTTATACACGCTTTACTACAGTGATCTTCTTGAAACAGAACTGCCGAAGTTCTATTGTTCCTATACGATGCCCGACCATGGTCGGTCGACTTGTTTTGGTCACAACATGATGTTTATGTCGACCTACTCAATTCCCCTTGGAGGCGGAAAAGATACTTATTCATGGGTGGTCTCAGATAATGAAGGCCCGGCCCATCTTTGAGAATAGGATGAAGATTATGTTCATGCTTTTCCATGGCTCTAAAGCTTAATATCCTGTTTATTGACCACATTGTAGATGAAGCCGCTGTAGGTTGTGGATGCGCTGGGTGGCGCCTGGGCCTTGTCCCGGGCTTGCGGGCCTTACCTTAGTTAATCAGAAGTCAGAGGCAAAGTAGCACTGTTCGAGGCGGTTTTGTACGGTTGAACATGTATAAGTACTCATACCGCTCAGCTTTTGGTTGTTAAGTGCCCTCGCTGGTTTCAGCTAAGGTTGTTAAGTACTCCCGCTGCTTTACATTCTGTCGAAGTTTCTTCGGGCTCGCTCTTCCTCCACCGCCAAAACTAAAATCAGCGCCAAGGGCGCATTGCTTCCGCCCCACGGCCGGTCATAGCCAACAAGACGCGACGCCGCCCACCATCTCCTAAATCGTTAACGCTGATGTCCTCCGCGATGCTTTGGTGCGCTGCACCGCCTCTCAAGGTTGTCAACATGGTCAACAAACAACAGAATCAGCCAGGCACGTGGAGAGGATGACAAGAGGGGCCCACCACGCCGCCGATGGAAAAATAAAATGCTTCCTCCTAGTGTTTTCCGACATCCGGGACCCACGACATTGTGAGCGATATGGTCAATAGACAAGAGAACAACACAAGATCGGCCGACACTGGGACGAGCTACTCGAAAGCAAGATTATTTTTGTTTGGTATTGTTGAGATGAGCAGGTTTGAACTAGGATGTGGCCTGCCTAGCCTGTGCTTATATTTTATGTTCACCATGTGACCAGCCCAGCTATTTTTCTTTGTGCAAATGAGCCCAGCTTATTTTTTCTCAAGAATACCCAATCCAGCCTACTTATTTTTCTACGCTTTGAAAGTAATAAGAAATGGGTTGTAAATATAAAAACAGATGGCAAATTGGCAATTACTTTATAATTTCTGATTTTTTTCACATTTTCGATTCCTATTTCACTGGCATTAACCTAATTTAAATATATCTTCAAAGTACTTTAAATCTGGCTCGACATTTCAGTATTAAAATAGTTTGAACCCATGAATATGCTAAATTGGCCCCGCCAACTAAAAAACGATCGCAATAAATTGCATAAGAAGTTGCCATGAGCTATATATAAATTATTAAAAAGAGGGAGTGGTCTGATTTGTGGGCCTGTTTAGTTGACGCAGATGCAAGATTTTTTAGTTATTATATACTACGCCAACAACGATTCTAGCAGACGAACCGCTGGATGTCAATCCAACGGCCGTGGTTTCTTCAATCTTTGATCTTCTTGCTCCAGCCGCCAAAGAAGCGCCGCGGGACCGCCTGCCTCCTGCCTCCCCGTGGTCGGTAGGTGGCCGCCTAGGCCTCAGCCCCTTACTACTCCCACCACGCCAGGCATCCCTCTACTCACCCACACCCCTTATATTCTGCGGCAACGACATGCCCTCACACCCCACCAACCGATGAACCTCAGATTCTCTCAAGGCTGGCTTCCAAGGTTGCTGCTGTTTTCCTCGGCTCCGCCATCCCCTTCCTAGGCTCGCTGCCGCCCACCCGCCGTGGTGCTCTCAGCCAAGTGGTCAATGTGGTTAACGAATCGACTTCCATCTAAGAGTATCAGACGGGAGAGGCCGATACCGGTCCACGGCAGCCGCAAGGAAGTGCCTCCTTATTACGCTGAAAATAATTATTCTCCACCGACATCCGGGACCCACCGACGGCCACCAAGATTTCATGAAAAACGCTTTCCTGATCGCTGGGACCTACGTGTCGGGCCACCGATTTCACGAAAAAAAACGCTCTCAATGTCACCGACCCACCGGAAGTGCCTCCTTATTACGCACAAAAATGAATACCGCTAGCTGGGACCAACCTTGGTGGAGGCTGACTTAGGGCCTACTAAGTTGATCGACGGAGGCCTTTGTCAACATTAGTCAATATATGAACGATTCTAGCTCCAAAGGACCGTACGATGTCCATCCAACGGCCGTAGTGCTTCTTCAACCTTGGTCTTCTTTGCTCCACGCCCAAAGCAGCGCCGGTCGTCGCTTCGCCTCCCGCCGCCTGTGGCTGGTTGTGATGCAGCGGAGGCCTCACCGCCTCTACTACTCCCACCGCTGCCAAAGCCATCCCTCACGCACCCACACACCCCCGTTATTCTCGCGGTGACGGCAGCTCACACCGCAACCGAACGTGTGAACCCTCATACCCTTTACGCAGGGCATCCACGGCCGCTGCCTTTCCCGCAACCGCCGCCCCTTCCTAGGCTCGCCGCCCACCGCCTCGGTGCTTCGGGCGCGGTGTGGTCAACGGGTCAAGGAATGGCTTCCATCGCACGTGGATCAGACGCGGAGAGGCCGACACTGGGTTCACTTGACGCAGCAAGGAAGTGCCTCCTTATTACGCCGAAAAATAATTATTCTCCACCAAAGCGGGACCCACCGGACGGGCCACCGATTTCGCAAAAGAAAACGCTTCCCCGTCCGCCGGGACCCACCAGTACATCTTCGCACGCAAGGAAGTGCGTCCAAAAAATGATTCGCTTCGATCGCCGGGACCCACCAGCTACATATTCGCACGCAAGGAAGTGCCCGATACCGGACCCACCTGGTCGAAGCATACGAAGCGCTCATTCTCGTCGCAAACGGTACGCACATACTGGTCGATGTAGAGGCGCCGCACGCGTCGTAGATGTAGAGGCGCCGCACATGTCGTAGTAGAGGCGCACGTAGCATGTACACGCACGCACAGCGCGTAGGGTGCAAGAAAGAAAATACGCCACGCACGCACATACGGGCAGGGTCTCTAACGCCTATCGCGCATAATGCATTTGGCTGGGTCGAACGGAGAAACTACGCCGCTGCCGTGTTCATGGGGAGCCAACCGGCCGGGTCGGAACGGAATGCGTGGTCGTGTTCATCGGGAGGGCTTGGACGGAACAAAGCGATGGAAACGAGGCCCCATGCGCATCGCACAACGGAGGAAATGGCTCTGTGTTCGACCCACCACGCTCAAATGGGGTCCCGTTGATCGAGGGGCCCGCATCAAGAAAACGTAGGAAACGGACCTCCTATGGTCGTAAACGGAGTTCCTATTGATCGGGGGGTGGGCGATCGCAGAACGGAGGAAACGGACTCTCCCACGGTCAAACGGGGTCCTGTTGATCGGGAGGGTGTGGCGCATCAAAAACTAATGAAACGGACCCTACCACCGAAACGGGGTCCCGTTTCATCGGAGGGGTGTATGCATCGCAAAACGGACTCCACAGATACCGTTTCATCTCCACCGGCCGACCTCCTCCAGCCTCCACTGCCACCGTCGACCTCCTCCACCTCCACGGGCTCCTCGCTCATCCAGCCTCCACCGCTGCTACTCCACCGGCCATCTGCTCAACCACCCTCCACGGGCACCCCTCCATCGCCTACTATTCATTCAGCCCTCCACACCACGGGTCCTGCTCAACCACCCCTCCACGGCCACCCTCCACCGCTTCATCGCTCATCCAGCCTCCACACCATGGGTTCCGGCTCATCCAGAGGCAACGCCACCGCTAACTGCTCATCCAAACCCCCGCAACGCCATCGCTCATCCAATCGACGGCTTCGCTAAGCAGCAGAGTGAAGGAATCACCCATTGGGTTCAGTTAACAGCCCATCGATCGATCCTCGGTTCGTGAACGATAGCTCGCAGGCAATCGCCGGGTTCGCTAGAGCCCAACGCCGCTTCGGTTCGCTTAGAGCCAACGCCACACATACGCCACAGACGCACGAGAAAACGCGCATCGCCCGCCTCGACCTCCCACCGTAATCGCAACTCCCCGAAATTTTCCTCCCTCGCTTCTACCACAGCTTTTTTCTCATGGACGGCCCAAAGAATGTCATGCAGCTGCGCTCCGCCCGCCCAGACGAGAAGCCCATATTCTATCATGATTTTTGTCATAGAAGTAGGAGCCCACCACATCTATGATGATACCGGTTCTCTCACAATTATCGCCATAGAAGTGTCATATGTATGACAGAAAAAATTTCGTTCGGCCCAAAATGTCACGGATGTGTCTTTTTTTTGTAGTGAACCCACTACATCTGCTAGTCTACCTCTTCGAGAGCTTCACGCAACTTACTTAACTATGCAGAGCCCATAATGGCTTGTGACTGCACACAGAAGTTTCTAGCGTGAATAGTCTTATGATCCCTTTGAGCCTGGGTGGCGGGCCGTTGGATGATCACACGGGTCCTCCTGGATATCCTAGGACGACACTGGATTCTCCAAGTGCCCACAAGCAATCCACCCAGATGTGTATTTAAGTTGCCACCTTAAGTTGAACCATTAATTAACAAACTCACATCTGTCATGAAAACACTCGAACCCAATCCACGTCTACGAGCATAGCATAGCAACATATCAACGTAGAAGTAACTCCCATTTGTTTGAAAATAAACAGGTGAATAGGTACTACCTCATCTACTTCCCAAAACCCACAAGTTAATCAGATCCTAACCATGCAATTGTTTGAGGATTGATCTAATGCAATAAAACTGGGTAGTAAAGAGGTATGATCATAGTGTTACTTGCCTTGTCGATGATCCGCCAAACCTAGGACTCCCAAGAGCACGCTTCACTAGTTTAGATCATTTAGATTAGATTCAATTCAAAACTTAGGTTAGGTTTCACCGAACTCATCTCCGATCGATCGAGTTGTGGAAATCGGTCTCACCGATTTGGCTTAGGCTATTGCACTTGCACTTTCGGTCCGACCAAACTTGCAAATCGGTGTGACTGAGTTCAACTCTCGTTGAAACCCTAGCAATCTCGGAGTCACCGAACTGTGTCTCGGTCTGACCGATATCACTAGTTTAGACTCCAAAAGTTGCTTCAGTGTCATCGAGTTTAACAAATCGGTAGCTCCAAAATGCTTTCTGTGGAAAACCAAAACTAAGTTTTTGACTCAATTTTTTTGCAAAATCTCTGCACTTTGTGATGCTCATCCACTCTATCTCATCTATAACTGAAAGTGCAACTATCCCTAGGTGGTTTTGGTAATTCATAACAACATATAGCTCATTGAGCTAATGCTATTCCAAGACTATTATTTCAGGAAAGCTCAATGAATGGCATGGCATGGATGATGAAAGTGGATCCCTCAAAATACTAAGGACAAAGGATTGGCTCAAGCTCAAAAGCTCAAGAATCTTCATTTTACATTTTAGTGATCCAAGATCACATTGAGTCTATAGGAAAAGCCAATACTATTAAGAAGGGATGAGGTGTTGCTTAATGAGCCTCTTGCTTCATGTGCTTAGTGATATGCTCCAAAACCCTCAACTACTTTCCCACATCCACAAATAACCTAAACCTAAAGCCAAAATCGGTCACACCGATTCTTTCTATCCGCCGCCACCGATTCCAAAAGTCATAGCCACTGCCACAAACCCTAAGCAAATCGGTCTTACCGATAGGGATCTCGGTCTCACCGAGATGGGGTTGCAATCTCTCTGCTTCCTTCAGAACGCTTCGAATAACCGGTGAGCGATCGGTCCCACCGAGATTGCAATGTAAACTCTCTCGCTTCCTTTTGTAACATTTCGATCTCATCGAAAAGAGCAAATCAGTCCCACCGAAGTTTACTCCGACCAACTCTCCGAAAGCTTATTACCAAAATCGGTCCCACCGAAGTTTGTGTAATCGGTCTCACCGAGATTACGTTATGCCCTAACCCTAACCATATCGGCCTCACCGAGATGCATGTCATCCCAATCAAAATCACTAACGGTCACTAGGTTTACTAAATCGGTTCGACCGAGTTTAACGATTCGGTCCCACCGAGTTTGGTAAATTGTGTCTAACGGCTAGATTTTTTGTGGAGGCTATATATACCCCTCCACCTCCTCTTCATTCGTGAAGAGAGCCATCAGAACGAACCTACACTTCCAACTTACTATTTCTGAGAGAGAACCAGCTACTCATGTGTTGAGGCCAAGATATTCCATTCCTACCATATGAATCTTGATCTCTAGCCTTCCCAAGTTGCTTTCCACTCAAATCTTCTTTCAACCAGATCCAAATCCTATGAGAGAGTTGAGTGTTGGGGAGACTATCATTTGAAGCACAAGAGCAAGGAGTTCATTATCAACACACCATTTGTTACTTCTTGGAGAGTGGTGTCTCCTAGATTGGCTAGGTGTCACTTGGGAGCCTCCAGCAAGATTGTGGAGTTGAACCAAGGAGTTTGTAAGGGCAAGGAGATCGCCTACTTTGTGAAGATCTACCGCTAGTGAGGCAAGTCCTTCATGGGCGACGGCCATGGTGGGATAGACAAGGTTGCTTCTTCATGGACCCTTCATGGGTGGAGCCTCCGTGGACTCACAGCAATTGCTACCCTTCGTGGGTTGAAGTCTCCATCAACGTGGATGTACGATAGCACCACCCATCGGAACCACTAAAAAACATCGTGTTCCAATTGCATTTGAATCCTCCAAACCCTTCCCTTATATTCTTGCAAGTTGCATGCTTTAATTTCCGCTTCCTATATACGCTTTGCATGCTTGCTTGAATTGTGTGATGATTGCTTGACTTGTCCTAAAATAGCTAAAATCTGCCAAACTATAAAATTGGGAAAAGGTTAAGTTTTTATTGGTCAAGTAGTCTAATCACCTCCCTCTAGACATACTTCAAGGTCCTACAAGTGGTATTAGATCTTTGGTCTCCATTTGCTTTGATTTCCATAGCTTTTGGTGGTCATAGCCTTGGTTTCACAACCTAGGAGAGTATGGCCCTAGCGAGGAAATTATCACCGAGAGGTCCTTACTTGATGGTACTAATTTTGCTAGTTGAAAGCATAAGATGAAAATGCATATTCTGGACATAACCCCGCTGCTTGGGAAATTATTTGTATTGGCTTGCAAGGTGAATTCTTTGATGGAGAGAACCGAACCGTGAAGCTAATGCGAAGAATTGAAGATGCTACAATACAACGCCAAGCATGTGACATCATCTTCAACGGATTGTGCCTCAAGAATTCAACAAAATCAGCCGCCTTGAGAATGCAAAGGAAATTTGGGATACTTTGATTGATATGCATGAAGGTACCAAGTCCGTCAAGGAATCCAAGTTGATGTGCTCCAAAGTCAGCTTGACAAGTTCAAAATGAAGGATGGTGAAGGTGTCGCTGAAATGTACTCTAGGCTTGCTTTATCACAAATGAGATTCCGGCTTAGGGAGTGAAGAGATGACCGACAAATTCATCATCAAGAAAATCCTAAGAGCATTGGATGGAAAGTATGATACCGCAGCACATTGATCCAAATGATGCCAAACTACAAAGATCTCAAGCCAACGGAAGTCATTGGAAGGATTGTTGCTCATGAGATGTCACCAAGGATAAGGAGGAACTTCACAACAAGTCAAGTGGTGCTTATAAAGCCTCAAGTGAAGCCCCCACATCATCAAGTGAGAAACCAACCTTCAATGAAGAATTGAGCTTAATGGTGAAGAACTTCAACAAATTCTACAAAAGTAGAAGCAAAGAAAGAAGCTCCAAGTCAAGGTCTTACAATGACAAGAGATCTTCTAGTCGAGAGCTAATTGCTACATTGTGGGAGACCCTGACACTACTCCAATGAGTGTACGGCACCCTACAAAAGAAGAGAAGATTCTCCAAGAAGAAGGAGCAAAAGAGAAGAATCACCACCAAGAGAGAGGAGGAGTAGAGATGATCGTTATGAACGAAGACCTCACACAGAAGTAAGGATTTGGAAAGGAAGGACAAGTCATCAAAGAGCTACACAAAACAAAGACATCAAGCTCATGTTGGTGAATGGGTATCCGCCCGACCACCATCACTCCGAGAGAAGCTATCATCCGACTCCGAATATACTCAAGATGAAGGTGTTGCCGATCTAGCACTTGTGTCAACCAACTCCTACGACATGTTTGACTCACCAAATGAAGGAATTGGTAGATGCTTCATGGCCAAAGGTCCTAAGGTAACACACCCCGAGTATATTGATTTTGATATTGATGAAGATGACTTGCTAGGTGATGATGATTTACTTGTTGACAACTCTAGTGATAAATACTATGATGAAACGTCAATTAATCATGCTAATAAAACGAATGACAATGATAAGGAGAAAATTGAGCTAGTAACTAAAGAACTAAACACTCTTAAGTTGGCTCATGAAACTATCTTCGAAGATCATCGAGAACTTTTAAGGGCTCATGAGAAGTTACGCTTTGAAAAGCTCAATCTTGAGCAAGAGCATGAGTTCTTAAAGGCAATCAATGATGATCTCCGCAAGAAAATTTCTTCTTACATTGCCAAGTGTTTACTCTTATCTACTTACATGCCTCAAGTCAAGTCTAGTAACAAGTACAAGAAAGATACTTCCTCTAGTAGTAACAATAATAATGTCAAATCCAATGTTGTTGCTTCTAGTAGTTCTCTTGATTCCACTAATGATTCTCTTAGCCAAGTTACACTTGAGCAAGAAAATAGTTTATTGAAGGGAATTATAGAGAAAGGTGTTTACAAGAGCCTTGCTAGGAGTAAGCAATTTGAGGAAATTGTACGCAAGCAAGGAAGGCACCGGAAGAATCAAGGTGTTGGTTTTGAACGAAAGTTCAACACCAATGGAGTTGAGTGGGAAGAAGATCAATACCCCAAGACAAAGCTTGTTCCTCAATAAGAGAAGTATGATCCTACTTCTATCAAGGGGACACAAGCTCAAGATGATCTTCCACCACAAGACCACAAGAACAAAGGCAAGGACAAGCTTCAAGAAGAGATTGATGCATTTGAAGAAGCACCTAAAGCCTCGTTCGAGTGGGTCCCCAAGACTATGTCAAGTTCTACTTCATCAAGTACAACTACAACTCCAAGGATTCTCATCAAGATGATGAGGATCCCGAAGAAGAAGAACTAGAGAGTTCTTGAGGGTGACTCCGCCAACATTATTCACTCATATCATTTTGGCAAGGACAAGTGCAATCAACTTTCACATCTTGCACTGGTTCAAGGAGTCACAAACCCTCATGTTGGTAAGGCAAGGGACAAGGTAACCTAATTTTTTCATGGACATCATCTTATGTATGCATCACTCTATGTCTATGGATATTCTTGTTTGTTCCTTGTAGGACTAACCCATGTAGGCAAGTTGAAAGTGCAACTCACTCCAAAGGATTGCTCCAAATGATCTACATCAACATTGAGCATCTACATCTTCAACACCTACATGAAGTCATCATTGACAAAACCCAAGGTTAGTTCATCCCTCTAAGGGGGAATCTCACATCTAGGGGGAGCTTAACTCTAAGAATTGAGTCAAAGCAACTCTAATGGTGTGAACACATTAATGCATTATGTAAAAGTGGTAACCCCACTTGAGCTTAAACGATGAGTGTGACCTATGATCAAATGTTCTCATTTGAATCCTAAGTCAATATTCTCATATATAGATGACCTAGTCATCGCAAATTGCTTGATAGATGCTAAAATTGGTTGTGCATGCTTTGCCACATATTTCATTTGCCATCTTATTGTGTGATTATGTTGGTGCATATTTTACTCATTCAAGGACATCCACTTGTTGTTTTGTTTGTTTGGATTCTTTTCTTTGTGCCAAGTGGATGGACAAGAATGCCTAAGAACCTTCTTTAGCTATCTATGCTTTTCTCGCCTCAAACTCTATTCATGCTACATCACAAAATTTGATCAAGTCGATTCAAACCACTGTGGTGAGGAGCACTTGAGTCCCCGATTCATCATAGACTTAACTTCCAAAACCTCTTAATGATTCTCGGTCCGACCGATCCTTCCATTTCGTCCCACCGAGATCATCAAGTTGATCTGAGTTTTCAACTTGTGCAACCGATTTGAACTTTTCGGTCTCACCGATTTGATGTAATCGAACACAAGATGCATCTCGGTGCCACCGAGTTGTTCCACTCGGTCACACCGACAGGTCGAGCTATATATAGCCACGGCAAAATTTTGAAATTTCTCCAAACCCTTCGCCACAGAACAGCTCGCTTCCGCCATCGTGGTCTCCGGATCGCCTCGCCGCCAAAGCAGCCTCCTGTCAGCTGGTCTTCGCCACCAACGGATTTCGCCCCGCCGCTGTCAGCCGTGAGCAAGTCCACCGCCAAGTTAGGTATGGACTTAAACTTTGTGCTATCCACGCCTGATTCCTCGCACATTGTTTTCATATTGATTCTGCCACGATTGAAACTCATCTATCCAGCCAAAGTAGTTCATAGATTAGATGTGATTCAAATTTTTAGGTTTAGGTTTCACCAAACCATCTCGACCCACCGAGTTGAAAACTCGGTCTCACCGATTTGGCTTATGCCATTGCACTAGTGACTCTCGGTCTGACCGAGAATTACTAATCGGTGCAACCGATTTGAGGATTCTGTGAAACCCTAGCAGTCTCGGTACCACCGAATCAAACTCGGTCCAACCGAGATCATCGCTTAGGTTCCAAAACTGCTTCGATATCACCGAGTTTGAAAATCGGTGGATCCAAATGCTTCGGGAAAACTAAGACTGAACTTTTGAGTCATTCTTTGCAAAACCTCTGCATTTTGTGATGCTCATCTTTTCTATCTCATCTATAACTCTTCATAGGGTCAGCTAGTCAGCTTTTTGCAAGATGTCCGATCAAAGTGACAAATGTAACAGTGTCAAGAGCAGATGGACTTGAGTGAGGGCACTAGTCCCTCAACTTCGATGAAGGGAGCAGAAGTACTCCTAGCAACCTTCCAAAGGCTGCAACTAGGCAAAGGAGGAAAAGAACTTCAGACTCAGAGGATGAAGATTACAAAGCTGAGGAAGATGAGGCAACTTCCAAGAAAGTGGTGCTCAAGAAGGAATATGGCTCAACAAAGAATGCAAAGCCAGGCATGAAGACCAAAAGGCCTGCAGGAAGACAACCAATGTCCAAAGCCAGTAGCCCACACAAGCTTCTTTGGAAACTCAACCCAAAGAACCAGTCAAGAAGGAAGAAAAGGAAGGAAAGGGTCAAGATGACCATGGCCAGAATTATTGGGAAGCCTTCCATGATGGAAGAGGAAGATGAAATTGCTGCACCAGCTCCAAAGGCACCAAAGCTTATGGGTGATGCATTAGATCGTGGCTGCCACATCTAAGCCCAAGGAAGCACCCAAAGCTGCCCCCAAGGCCAAGTCAGACTAAAGAGGAATACCAGGAGTATTCCAAATGCCGAGAAGAACAAGGCCCCAAAGGTTCGAGGTTGATGAGGAAGATGAAGAAGGACAAGTTCGAGGAAGCTCAAGCCAAGATACTGCATCACAATGATGCCCATCCCGTGGTCGAGGACATGAGAATCGTGAAGGATTCAGGCTGAGGATATGGAGGATGGAAGATCCATATGCTTCAAGGAGAAGAACAGCTGTTGACTACAGTGTTCCACACTAAGGAATAGCAGGACTTTTATGAGACCATTCTGTTGGACAAGAAGCCCATTGTCCTGTGATATGAGGTGGGTTGACTGAATTTCATCAAGGAGAATGAACAGCACTATCCTCGAGTGCAAGACAGCTTTGTAGCTTGTGGAGTTGCAGATTTTGTTGGGCAAAGCTCACAAACTGAATGATGAACTTATCATGCGCTTCTACTCCACAAAGACATTTTTACCTGTGATGGAAGAATTGTTTGATGTCCAAGGTACAAGGTACCACCACTGTTGAAGAATGGGCAAGTCTGATAAATGCCCCAGAGGAAAATGAGGATGACCTAGACATTTATGCAAAGAAGAAGATGGGTCACAATTTAATGGCTCACATGTACAAGGAGATTCCAGACAAGGCATTAGGAACTCACAAGTTTGGATCAGTTCACTTTTTGTCAGCTGTGGTTGCCAACCATAAATTGGATTCTCGAGGCACACTTTGTTGCCCAAGTCCGGTGACCATAACATGATCAGAGGGCATGCCATCAACATGTTGCATGTGTTTGATGTGCCACGAAGTTCAAAGTCATGAGCCTGATCATTGAAACAATCAAGAGGACTGCAGCAGATCGAAGAGGAGCCGTGGATATGCACCCAGATTCAAGAATTGATAAACTCAAAATGGGCACAGAAAATATAAGTTGGATAAGGAACACTTTCCACTTTATCCAGACTTTGAGGACAATGAGGTTGTCATGAATGAAGATGATCCACAATCAGTTCAAGCTCAGAGAAGAAGGAGAAGGCAAAGAGGGAGAAGCTGCCAAGATGCCAACTCAAGAGGAGGCATCTGAGTATTTTTGAAGAACAAGCAGAGCAGCTCTGATACTTGATAGCATCAACCCCGAGGATTGAGAAGGGATTGGCCACCTCACTCAAAATCAGAGAGCTTGAGAGAATCATAGAACAAAAGTTCTATAACTTAGATGTGAAAGTAACTGAGATTCACCCTGCAGTGGAGGAACTACAAGAGGACATGCAGAGAGGAAGGGCAAACAACAACTCGATGCATTTGCGTGAGTGCCTAGAGCCCAGAGGTCATGCAAGGCCGCCTCGACACAAGAGCAACTTCATCTCGCACCAGCTACACAGCCTCAAGTACCACCAGCTCCAAAGATCTACATCAGCTCCAGCCCATCTACTTCAATCAAGCTTTCTGGCCCTCAAGTTATCCTGACTCCACCACCAGCAGATCAAGCCTGAGAGTCGATCTAGCACTATGCATTTTCTATGAACTTTTGGTAACTTGTTGCCAAAGGGGAGAAAATGTATAGATCATAGGCTTCAGAGAGAGAGAGAGAGTGTTGCTTTTTCTTCTCTTGCTTTGTTGGTTTAAACTTTGTTTGCTTTTGGTTGAGATACTATGCTTGTGAGACATTGATGATCATGTGTTTGATCATAAGCTACACTTATGCATGCTTGATATTATCCTATCTATCTTATGTGATCACCACTATGCTTGGTGATGAGTGCATGTATTCATTGTTTATTATTTTGAGCGCCCACCAAGATGTATGTGACATGGAAGAGTAACCCATGAGCCTAATTCATTGTGCATTTGCAGTCCAAAGCAAATCTAAAACTATGCACAAATTTAGGGGAGCTCTTGCTTATCACATACTTCTCAAAGCGATGATGTTATTTAACTTTTATTATCATTTGTCAAAGTTTTGATCTATATGTTGTCATCAATTACCAAAAGGGGAGATTGAAAGTGCAACTATCCCTAGGTGGTTTTGGTAATTCATAACAACATATAGCTCATTGAGCTAATGCTATTCCAAGACTATTATTTCAGAAAGCTCAATGAATGGCATGGCATGGATGATGAAAGTGGATCCTCAAAATACTAAGGACAAAGGATTGGCTCAAGCTCAAAAGCTCAAGACTCTTCATTTTACATTTTAGTGATCCAAGATCACATTGAGTCTATAGGAAAAGCCAATACTATCAAGAAGGGATGAGGTGTTGCTTAATGAGCCTCTTGCTTCATGTGCTTAGTGATATGCTCCAAAACCCTCAACTACTTTCCCACATCCACAAATGACCTAAACCTAAAGCCAAAATCGGTCACACCGATTCTTTCTATCCGCGCCACCGATTCCAAAAGTCATAGCCACCGCCACAAACCCTAAGCAAATCGGTCTTACCGATAGGGATCTCGGTCTCACCGAGATGGGTTGCAATCTCTGCTTCCTTCGTAACGCTTCGTCTAACCAAGTGAGCGATCGGTCCCACCGAGATTGCAATGTAAACTCTCCGCTTCTTTTTGTAACATTTCGTCTCACCGAAAAGAGCAAATCGGTCCCACCGAAGTTTACTCCGACCAACTCTCTCGAAAGCTTATTACCAAAATCGGTCCCACCGAAGTTTGTGTAATTGTTCTCACCGAGATTACGTTATGCCCTAACCCTAACCATATCGGTCTCACCGAGATGCATGTCATCCCAATCAAAATCACTAATGGTCACTAGGTTTACTAAATTGGTCCGACCGAAGTTTAACGATTCGTCCCACCGAGTTTGGTAAATTGTGTGTAACGGTTAGATTTTTGTGGAGGCTATATATACCCTCCACCTCCTCTTCATTCGTGAAGAGAGCCATCGAACTAACCTACACTTCCAACTTACTATTTCTGAGAGAGAACCACCTACTCATGTGTTGAGGCCAAGATATTCCATTCCTACCATATGAATCTTGATCTCTAGCCTTCCTGTTGCTTTCCACTCAAATCTTCTTTCCACCAGATCCAAATCCTATGAGAGAGAGTTGAGTGTTGGGGAGACTATCATTTGAAGCACAAGAGCAAGGAGTTCATCATCAACACACCATTTGTTACTTCTTGAGAGTGGTGTCTCCTAGATTGGCTAGGTGTCACTTG